>JAPYZE010000838.1:0-34566 GCA_030522805.1 Leptomastidea abnormis
TATATATATATATATATATATATATAACAACCTCACTGGACACTCCGTACGAAGCCCGCTCGTATTTCCTGTTCGAACAGACACACGCGACAGCTGTCTAAGAGAGAGTGAGAGAGAGGGTGGGGTTCTCGGTTACGCGACTTCCCTGCTTCTCGGTTACGCGGGTAGACATATAGTCAAGTAGCCGCGAAAACCGACTGTGACAGCTAGAGTTGTGGGTGATGAGAGAAGGTATAATATGTGTGTGTATATGTGTAAGTTGTGACCGCAGACGATAAAGTTCTATATATGTGTCTATACTGATAGCCGATCGGTTTTCATATGATGTATAACTCTTCCTTGTTCTTTACACTTACTTATCGATTTAAATCAGTCGTGAATGTAGAACTTGCAATTTTTTTGTGAAAAGAGAGAATTCTAGTATTATTGTGGAGATAAAAAATTATTAGGTTGCTTTGCGGTTGTAAGCATCTTATTGATGGATAATTGTTTTGACTGATGCACTTACATTTGTTGATGTGGATCTAATTGCGAGTCTGAGGTTTTGTTAAATTAACCTGTGATTTGATGAATTAGACCGTTATGTGTAAATAACATATCAAAGGGTATAAATAAACATAATATAAAAATGAAAAACTTATGTACAATAAAATTTAAACTATTAGATAAATCAAACAGTGTTATATTAGGTCAAAAATTAAAATAAATAAATGTGCTGTGAATAAATAAACAAAAAAAAAAAACATGCCTCAATACGACGATTCATTCCTCGACTCACCGATTTTTCGACGTAGAGCACGTAGCTACTGCGTACAGAAACAGTCAGTACGCAAATCGAGATCATCTTTTCAATTGACAGCCTCTCCATTATTATTAGCCGTTACCAGTCCAACACGAAGGCTTAAAGCTTCTGCATCGATATGTAATTTGCAAGGTATATTTTACCCAATCAAGGCAAAAATATATTTTAATTTTTTATTCATACTAATTAAAAAAAAACCAATAACAATGTAATTTTAAAACTTATCATTAATCTAACTAACGATAAATTTTATTTATTTATGTTTCAGGTAAGTTAAGCTCCACACACCAGTCATTCGATTACCTCTCACCAATCTCTCTCGCTCTAAAATTCTCAGGTTAGTCCAGCAAACTTTACGACAAAACTTTAGTCTTCCCGGAACGCTCATTAACGAAAACTCCATAATATATAGAGCACACCCCAAGAGAGAAAAAAGAGAAACGCAGCATATACACATAATATCGTTGAGTTCATTGCATATGTACATATATACATACTTCAAGATCGGCCGCTTCATTACGTTCTCGTCGTCTTGAGGCCCTTAGCTAACGAAGTACACCTCCGTCCATATACCCATGCACTCACCCCTGCCGCCAACCAGCTGCTGCGTCTCATAAAAAAAAGCTTATACTTGTATTCAGCCCAACCTAGTAGTTGTAAGACTAAGGGCTTGAAATTATACAACAAGTGGAAGCTTGAAAGAGTTACAAGTGAATGTTCGCTCTCTGCAGCTTTTCTTTTTTTTAATTTTTTCCGCGCTTTCTTTCTTTCTTTCTTCTAGTGCGTATATCTGCTTGAATTCTTAACTTTAATACCTTAGTTTGCGTAAATATGCGTATCTTTCCGAGATGAATTTAATCTTTGTCGGTGATTATGTTGGATGGCATATATGGCTTTGTTGATTATAATTATATACCTCAATATCTTGTGTGTGTGTGTGTATATACGAGCCCCTCGCAAGTTACCAACGTCAATCGAATTCTCACAGCCCGCGTGTTTCAAAGACAAATTACTGACGCAAGTTTAGCGACATACCGTGTTAATGCATTATCATACGCAGCCACGTGAAAATTTATCTTAAACTTCGTTTTAAAGTTTTTATTTCTCTATCATTAATAACATGCATTGAAATTTAAATAAAAAAGTTTTTATAAAAACTTAATCTTTTAGTTTGCACGTTGAACTTTTGAGCTAGCTTGGGATATATATTACTGTTAGATAACAAGGCGATCGACCCATACGAGCTTGAATACATAGGAGCTTGCCTGCTTGCTTGCCTGCAGCGGTCTAGTATAGCACGTCGTTTCCCGTGAGGCAAACGCGTAAGCTAATGGCCCTAACGAAGTAAACAGGTGACGCTCGAGCCAACGAGACATTCTGTCTTCCTTCTCCTCTTCTCATTCTGTCGTTTCTCGCTTGACTTATTATAATAAAGGGAATACATATATATTCTGTATACGCATATATATGTAGCACACGTTTGACTCGCTTTGTTGCTATGAGAATTTCAATGAATCTAAAGGTGTTAGGTAGTAGAGGGTAAAACGGGACTTTTGGGAATTTGGAAAATTGGCAAAGTGCGCAATGCATACCCTGCTCTCTGGGACGTGTTATATACCTATATACGCTTGCAAAAAGCTCGAGAATATAAGCTAAAATTTTCATTTAGCGTTTAATATAGGGTGGATGGAGGAGAAAAGTTAATTTTGAAATTGCGTTTGCAGTTGAAAATTAAGGGGATATTTTAAAATGAACGTGTGGAAATAAAAGTTTATTGATTAACTTTAAATAATTAAAAGAAAAAAAAAAGGAAGAAGTAAAAATATGAAAAAATATTGATTAACAATGTTTAAAAATAGTACATATATGTATGGCGTGTTGATTTTACTTTAAAATAAAAGTATTAAATAATGTGTAAGGTAACTCTACCTTCTTTTTTTTTCTTTCTCTTCGTATCTGTATAGAACGTGTCGATTTGAGCCTCGGTAAAAGTGCCGTAACATGTTCTTGAGTATAGGCAAGTGTTTTATATCGATTCTTTTCTCTCAAGTGTCTCAGAGGCATATAATGGCCATTTCACGCGAACTTTTTTGCGTGTGTCATTTTCACGATACGTGTCAAAAAGAACAAAAAAAAAATGTATCCAAGAGCTTTTCTCTTCCAGACACATATACACATTTACGTCGTTTACATACATGTAAAGCAAAGTGGACATTGAGACTATAAGCGCACAGAAATGGATTCTTATTATTTAGGTCTTTGTGTACAAGAGCTTTAGCCAACACTTTCATCATATACACCCAATATACCGAGACTTAATGACCTCGCTTTTAAAAACTCATCTAGCAGCAAGCGCGTCTGCTTGCTTTACCTCCAAATTCTTTGCAAAATTTCCATTCGCCAAAACACTTTGTTATTTTCCAACAATTTTCTCGAGCTTGCAAGCTTTCGTGTCCAATACAAACATACATTTTCAAGCTTGCAGAGAAAAAAGCTCTCTATAATCACGCGCAAGCTGATGTGTACTAGCATATCGATCCCTTTTCCGGCGCGACATCGTCGAAATTCGTTCGCAACATAAAAAAAAAACTTGACGACTCTCTGCTGTCGTCGGTGAAGTAGCGTAAGTGGGGGAGGAAAAGATTGATGAGTCTCTGGGTATATAGAAGTAGCAAACGTGCTCGTCGATATATTGCTCGTCTCGGCATCCATCGTTCTATATATGTATGTATGTGAGCGGGGCATCGATTAAGCTCTGCAGGGGGTCAAGTGGCCGCTTGTGCGCGACAACGGGCTGTTTCGTGTGTAGAGCTTGCAGATGTATGGGAGATCGTTATTGTGTTCTTGGTATGCTGGGATATAGACGGGTAGAATTTGGCGATTGGAAAACTTGGAAGGATATAATCGGACGGATTATTTGTACGTATATTATGAAAAGATAATTTTGAGTTAATTTTTTTTTTATACTTATTGAATATAATGTTAGCTACTGTGAATTAGAGCACTATACATGTACACAGAGCTTTCGTATGTAGTGACATAATTTACTAGTTGATGAATATCAAGTTTTGTATTACACTGTAGTAACTCAATCTTTAGTTATGAAAAAAAGTAAAGACCACATCACACTTTAGTGAAAAAAAAAAAAAATCGTCAAGCTGATAAATACTATTATCTGTATATTATATTACAAACTCGAGCAGGATGTTTATTGGTATGTGATAATTTAAACCGACTCTATTCCCTCACAAATATATATTAAAGATATAATACATATTATGACAAACAGTCAACAAATGAACAATGCACTAGCCAAGTTTTGTTCCAAGTATAACGAGCTTATATATGAGACATAAGTAAAAGCTCTTCGGTATAGCTCTTCCCATCCAATCATGACTTTACATATTGTGCATATAATAATTCTCGCCTACGCACATAACGAGGGCTGTAGAGCGCAAGCTCGTAGGTTGTCACGGTGGTATATAGGGCTCTTAATGAAGCTGTGCTACGTAGAACTCAAGTACTCTTTCGAGAGACGCGCGCCCTCGTGACCCTCAGCTTGACGCGTAAACTGGGAGCTTGCGGAGTTTTTTTTTATGTGTAGTAGAAATATAGAGAGAAAGAGTGAAGGGATGTGGATAGGATCGACGTTCATATAATAGACGATGATTAAAGCTGGAGGTATTTACTTTTCTTTCGCCTGGCTTGCTGTAAAGAATGAGGATAATAAAAGCTGAGGGAGTAAAGAAAAGGGTGAGTTTGCTATGAAAAGCATATCTCATATTGACGCGCTGCTATCTTGACTTTTCCATAGTTCCCGATAAAGTTTTTTTAACTAAAATAATAAAAGCTTTTTCTTTACAGCGACTTATAATGATCGAATTTCTATTGAAAATTTTGTTAAGAAAACTTTAATATTTTAATGAATTAAGAAAAGCTCGAAGAAAAATATTATTAACAGAGTATATTTAAAACGGAGTCAGAAAAAATACATTATCTACATAAAAGATAACTATAGTAAAAGGAGGGAGTTAAATCCATATAATATAACACGGATGTCCAAGAGCTTGATTCCACTGAGTACTGTTGTCTCGGATTTCCATAACATAAGCACACGACACGTTGAAATTCCGTCCAAGCCAGTATGTCGTGTGTTTTTATGTATATATGTGGATAATGCAAGAGACAGCGTCTGGAGAGCAAGAAGATACCGAGGATGCTATAGGTATATGCTAGTGCAAGCTCTGTGCATATGCTTTATCTAGTGTGCTTGCATATAGCTATGTATATATGCAATATTCTCCTTTCCTTACAATATACATATATGCACATGAGAATAAAGCATCTTCGCGCATGAATATTATAAGCCGATGATGTGGTGAGAGTAATCTCCCTGCTATTCTCACACTCGCGTGAAGTGGATGTTTGTCTTTCTTGAATAAATCTTATTTGTCTGACGTAATATTCCTAAGGGAGACTTTAGCTATAGAACAGAATTCTAAATGAGCTTTTTTTACTTTTAAAACTTTGCTTTCTTTTTTATTTTTTAATTCCTACCAAGTTTGTTTACTTGAGTGAATATCAACTGATTAAAAGCTCATAAAAAAAGCAAAACCATAAAATTTTGATGTACACATTCTTCATTCCAAGCTCCGATCGAGCTTTTCTATATCCAAATATACCGTACTCTTCAAACATTCGACTACTCCCTTCACGAAGCGATGTTCAATTTGCTACGAAAAGTCTGCCAATAGTCGTCGTAGTCCTGAAAACAAAACCAACAAAAACCAAGCGACTTCTGATGATTGAATAGCAGCAGAGGCAGTAGGTAGATTGGAAAGAACTGCAAAAGTAGCAAAGGTAATTTCAGAGAGAAAGACGCTTGTCAAACAAAAAATAACTGGCAGGACTCCTACAGTCATCGCGTACAGACTTCTACTGGCTTCTCCAAAATGCCAGAAACATCAGGGCCCACTTTTTGCTCCCTTATATTGAATCTACAGTTGAAAGAGAGAGAAAGAAGGAAAAGAAGGAGGAGACGTTATGCAAATATTGAATATATGCTCGAATGGCCTTTTGAGACCACGCGTTGTGACTTTGGGACATGAGAGGAGAGCTTTAAAGCTCTCGCATGTATACATACGATACAAATTCCCTCTGGATGTGCCTTTACAACTATATACACCCGACGCTAGACGACTTTCTTTTTCTTCGCGACGTGCTTACCAAGTCTGAGGTCTTTTTCTGTCGTATATACGGGAAGGGAAGGAAACGTCGCGCAGTCAACCGTAAGCTTCCGCCACAGGTGCTTTATAGTCGTGTCTTATTTTATTATGGGGGACTGTGAAAGAGTTTTTTTTTCTAAGAAATTATATTGGCTTGGTGTGTCGTTAAGAATTGCAAGTCGAGCTTTTTTTCGTTGGTAGGGGTTCTTATACGACAAGAGGGTTTAGTTTTAAAAAATATATTCTATTACAAGAAATGCTAATTTAGACTGTTTAATGACGCAATTGAAAGAAATTTTTTATTGATAAAATAGTTGAAATATATTTTATTGCAGTAGCAGAGGAGCTTTATGTACCAAGTAATTAACGTTGTTAGAAGTTAATTTGAAGTATAATTAAGAAAATTGTGGATATCAATCAAATGAAAATAAAATTAGATCTACTTGAATACTCCTACGCTTTTTCTACGTCTTGTTTATGCAAATACTTGCCGTAACATAAAAGAAAATTATTTTTCTTTTAAAAATTATAATTTGAAAAGTGTCATGAAAAGCTCCAGCATAATTTCATTACTCTTTATAAAATATGCACAGTTCTTTTTTTTTCATTTTCAATAAATATCTTATTGAATTAAAATCTCTCAGTTTATTGGAATAAAAATAATTAAAAATATTTTCTAATTATCCCTACACATAATTATCTTCTAGATCATTGATAAATTGAACTATTTATCCGAATCGTATTCAATCCGTATATATCCAGCGTAAGCACAATTCTACATCAATGCCAATGACGTCAAAGATATATTCTTCCACTATGAAAATTACCAGTGAGTAAGAGAAGGCAAAAGGGAAGTGCACGATTCATTTAACAAGCAAATTCTTAGCGAACCCCCCCACACACACACTGCATCAAACAGCCATATATACAGTCAAGACCAGCGTCTCTCAAGTTCGTAACTACAAACTCGGCAAAGCTCCTACTACTACTACCTACTCCAACTACTACGTTTCATCTTTCCTACCAAGACCAAAACTTCCAAGACCGCTTTTCTCGGCAGATGCGCTTTGCACCGAGTAGAAGAAGAAGAAGAAGGAGAAAAAAGAGTGAAGTAAGAAAGGGGAATGAAGAGAGAGCAGGGACGAAGATAAGGTCGCGCGCGCCGGCGACCGCGGTAAGTTCGATCGCTCGCGACTTTCGTAGAAAGAGAGGAGGTGGAAGGAGGTTGGCCTCGAGACTTTGGGTTGATGTGAACTTCGTAAGGAGAAACAGAAAAGTGGGAGTAGGGGGGGGGGCGATTTTTCACTCGTAGCTTTCTACGTCCGAGTGCTTTCGTGAGGAAGCTGTGCTGAGATTTTTCGGCTCCTTTTTTTCACTTAGCGAAATAGCTCTTCCTTTACAAGAGAGAGATATAGGAAGGAAGAAGAGGAGAAGGGATAGCGAGGCCAAAAGCCGTTTTACCGATAAATTTTGGTTACGAGCTTTCATCGGATTTTACTTTGTCTGATTGTATCTTAATGTCTTCTTTTTTTTTTGTTTTGTATTTCTTTTTATGCCAGGGTTAATGCGTTTACTTTATTTTATAGTATATAATTTGTGTTTCAATAATAGTATTGGTGATGTCGTTATGCACATATATTGTATTTTATTATGTTAAAATGACGAATATTTATTCATTAATAATAAAAGTTCAATGAATTTTTTACTTTTTTTAATTAATAAACAAAGTGTTATATCCTTCTATGTAGTAAAATTATTTTGTAAAACATAGTCGATTATGTATTTATGAAAGAGCCAATTAATCCATTGGTAAAGCAAAAGCTATATGTATACAATATACCTTACGCATCTCAATGAGACAGATTTCCGGCTTTTCTAATTAACTTCTCGTTGTTTCGTATTTCAATTAATTGAATGAATTTCATTTGACATTAATTAGAAAAGACTTGTTTCAATTTTTTTTTTTTTAATTGTAATTCGTAATTATTGGACTTGCATCAAATTAAAATTTATATAATATATTTTATAAAACATGTAGTAAATTCGAAGCTTTTTAACCAGTGTGTATGCATATACTCAGCAGTAAAATAAATAACCTCGTTTTTTTTTCTTGCTATCTCACTGCAAGTATAAATTATAATTAATGCAACTGTGTCACTATTTTCGTTCATTTTTTTTTTTTTAATTTTTCTTGCAAAAGAACTTTACAAAAGCTTACTTACTTAATTTGCATACTGCCTTTTCTTTCGCTCGTAAATTATCGCTTTAAAAACTTTGTGGTAGGTACATACAAAAAAAAAAACTCAATTTAAATAAATATCTTTAAAATGTAAGATGCAAACAAAACATTGAAATTTAAATATACAAAACTACACTGATCAAAGCATTTTCATGCAAAAAAAATTACTGATTTCATTCGTTTTAAAAAACTTTACTTCTTTACCGTATTCTTCCATCAACAAATCACAAAGTCAATGTCCGTCTCTCTACACATCCGTAAATCTTCACACGTTGTAGCCACATACACATATATAACTTACACTCCTAAAAAATCGAAGCGACCTACAAACCGTACATAAAACTTTACACCTCAAGAGTCTCACATTTTAAAGTGTATCAAAGGCAAACATATATATACATAAGTCGTTGTCTCTATACCACTTGAAGTATATTTTGTCTCATCGAAAAACCGAGGCTATATCGTTCTAGCAGACTTTCTTTACAGTCCGTCTCTCCAAGCACAAAAATATAGTTTCTTGGTTCGCCTTACACACCCACACCCACATACACACATACATGTATAATCTTCGCTCGATAGCAAAGGAAAAACGGATCTGCTGATAATTCGCTGCTACTCTTAGACGACGTTATCAGACTACGATTTATTGTTTCAGTCGTTTGTACCACCTTGTTTTAGCTCAGAGCTGTATATATATATATATATATATATATATATAAGAAGTCGAGTACTACTCACCAAATGATTTGCGATATACACTGTATTGCAAGCTAAGCTTTTTCTCACGAGCTCACGCTTTTTCTTTCTCTTTTTTTCATTTTTTTTACGGGGAGCTACTTAACGGTTGTGTATATATACCTTCGAGCTTTATTCCTTAGAAGAGTGTACGGCTTAAGGTTTGAGGCTCTTATTTTTCCAGCGATATTATAGTCCGCTTTTATGAACGAGCGAGCTTCATATTCTTATATACACACACACACATACACACTTGAGAAAAGAAAGAGGATATAACAAGGGTGAACCGCGAACTAGCATATACAATCAAGTATCTCTTTCTCTTTTTTTTTCTTTTTTCTTCTTCTCTGTGATATTACGTTTCTTATATGCGAACGGACACGTAATATATGTATTTCGATGGAGAAGCTGTGGAAGAGAAAACGTCTTGAAAGAGAGGGAGTTGAAAATTTTATGCGACGTAAATTTACGGAAAGCTAAGACTTTATGTACTATATATATATACATATAGGGTATTCTCGCGTTTTAAATAAGATACGCCGCTGGATTTCACTTTGGTTCTTATTTATGTCTGTACCTACGTTTTACGCGCGATTTATTATATGCTAGAGAGAATAAGGTTTTGCGAAAGCTATTACTTTTCTTTTTGTGCGTACACGAAAAATTATAGATTTCCGGTTTAAAAGAGCAAAAAAAAAAAAAATAATAATGAGTTTGTATAGACGTCGTTAAAGTTTGAAATTTTAATTGCTTAAATAAATTTATTAAGAGCAAAAGCGTTTGTAAGGTTTGTTCTTGCATTTTCCAAAGTTTATATAGACGTGTCTTTTCACTGGTAGGAATATACTTTATTAGCTTGTAAATTATCTCAAAAGTTTGGCTCAATTTGTCAGTTAGTTCCTTTTGATTACCCGAAAACTTCTTACGAGACACACGTAGCGGCTTGAGAGAGAGAAAGAGAGAGATACATCAAACCAAGAGATTTCCTTTCAATAGAACTTTTCGTCGTCGTAGTTGCTCGTACCGTAGTTTACTACGGAAACTACAAAGCTGACACGATGAATGTATATTCAAAACTTGCTTCGCTTTAGCTATATTCATGAATATTTGATTAATAATCATGTAATAGCTACAGCATTGAGATGAAAAAAAAAAGAATAGTAAGTTTGCAGAGATTTTAAAATTAAATATAAAAATTTTTTTATTGCCAACGTGTAGTAGATAAATTGTTACAAAATAAATGTTTACAAAATATTATATAAAAAAACAAGTGTAGTATAAAAGAAAAGAATTAATAAAAATAAGACTTGGACCTATAAAAACTTATATCAAAAATAATATTTTGTATAAAGCTTTTGACGATGAAACTTAAAGTGTGTTTGATTAATTATTAGTGATAAAAATATCAAATTAATAATTTATATTTTATAGCTGATATTTTTTACTCGACACTTGTTAAAGTTTCAATGTGATCTTTACTAAATGTTTCTTCTTGCAAAGATTCTGTTAAGTGTTGTTCAAGGCCCTTGTTCTTTTTTACTTCTTCGTTTAACTCGGTCACCATGTCCCTTCAATAAATAATGTTAATTTAAAATATCAGTTTTTTCTTTATTAGTTTTTGTTTTAAAAAATCTCAAATATATGAAATACCACGTTGCAATATTTAACATTTAAACTCTAAAAATTTAACCAACGTAAACATTTTGTAAAAAAAAAAAAGATTAAAAAAGATCAAAAGCTTTTGTTTTAAAACTTAATGTAAAAGCTCCCTTCGTTTTATGACACGCAGCTTAAGAGCTTTCCTTTCCTGTGCATCTTCATACATATTTGAAATTTTCTCTTACTCTCGCGTAAGCCAAACACTTGCAATTTTTATACATTTTAGCTTAAGATTGCCGACACATGCAAGATAAAATTCAACGGCTTATCTTACATAAATTTTTTCACCACGTAAAATCGAAATAAAATATTTCTCAAAAAGCTCTCAAATAAAATTCTTTTCAAATTCAATTCGATCAATAAAAAGAATAAATTTAAAAATATCGATTATCCAATACGAAATTCCAAACAACCGAAACAGACGATTGCACACAAAGTATTTCCCTTACGTACAATCGTATATAATTCAATACCTTAGCTTCTCCTCCATGACACCAAGAGTAGCCTCAAGACATTTCGATTCAGCTTCACAAGCTTCGCACCGTTCCTCAGCAAGCTTCATTTTCAGCATCGCCTCGTCACGCTCGATTTCAAGCCTGCTCAGTCTCGATCTCAGCTGTATCATCTCCTCCACACTCTCATTCCCTAAATTCATGTGTTTGACGTCATTACGTTCCACCAAATAGTTAGATGTCGTCAATTCCCTTTCTGACCTAGCCTCATCCTCGTCTACCATCGACGTCTGATTCGTCTAGAAAATACATTTTTTTTCCGTGAGTGCATGTGAGATTTAGGATTATGAAGAAAAAAAGTGAAGGACTACTACTGCGTGGGCGATAAATGGAAACTAACTGTGTGGGTGTGTTTTGATTGAGATTGGAGGTGGAAATTGAAAAATGGAATTTTTGCGCTGGGATTCGTGTTGACTCGCTGGAGGCATTTTTTAATTATCGATTTTAAGGGAAAAACGAGATGGCAAGTTTTGTATTTTATTTTAAGCTGTTTGAGTTGATTGTAAAATCAATTTAATACTGATTGAATTATTCGTTTGCATTTTATCGTTTTAATAGTATAAATTTATTGTCTTACGTTTTATGTTGAATGTAAATTAATTTGTCGATATTATACCTTGCATAATTTTTCTGGTACAAATTTATTATCTTTCGTATCGATTTCTGTAGTGTTTTTAATTTCTTCGTTCGTTATAGTAGACGAATCTTGTTTTAAAGATATTTTATTATCGACAAGTTGTATCGTTGGTAAATCCTCGTAATCGATCGTACGAAAATCTTTTTCGCTTACGTTATCGTCCGTTATTTTATCATCTTCACCAACTTGACTTTTCCACTGTTATAAAATATATTTTCATAATAAATATATAAATATTTTTTAAAAAGTTAATTAAATAATTACAACTTACAAACTGATCAAGCTTAGCAAACTCCTCTAAATTCTGCATCATTTTTAAAGCAGTCAACTGACTGAGCTCGGCAATACTTGGATTATCGAGCAGCGGTAGGAAGTTCGGATTAAGGCAAGTCTTAGTAAAACAGCCATTCACCGACTCCGACTTCCTCTCCTCTTTGATGTATCCGTCTAGTAGTTTGCCCATCATGTCGGCTTTACTATCGCGAGCCTCGTGAAACTCGTCGGAATCGAGACTTGCTGTTTCTCTTAGCATATCGCAAATCGGTAGTGGTGGATCGCCTGACTCTAGTTTTGGTTTCATTATCTCGTTTAGATCAGCGAATGCTACGGTAATGATTAAATTTTACATATTTTGTAATTACAATCATCGAGTGAATTTGTATTTTTTTATTGCGAGGTTAATCGATGTTTATTTTTAGTTAAATATTATTACTTATTGGTTATGTAACCTCTTAGTTTTGTAAATATTAAGGATTGATTATTATTTCCTCTTTTTTCTAACTTTCTAAATTTATCAATTATAAATTTTCTTACTGGATTTTTTCGATCTTACAGCCAATTCTGGCGAGTCTTGTGAAGTAAATGATAATTCCGATGAATCTTCCAGGATAGAACTTTTTTGACCCATTTTTAAATAACCTCTTTTTTTTACATACACTTGTTGTTATTAGTCACTATGTTAATATTTGAACTAAAATTATTTAACAATTGAATAATTAAAAAAAAAAATCAATAGCGTACAATACTGTACGATGTAAAAATATACTGAAAATTTTTAATTGCGAATGTTTTATTACCATTTAAATGAATGAATCAAACAAAACAAACTTATTGACCTGCCATACAAAACTGTATTCATTGTTTATATTTTGATTATTTAGAAAATTGTTTTGTAAAAAGGTATACATATATATTTATTTTCTAAATAACAATTAAATAGTTTCATTTTTCTTTTAATTAACAATAGTTTTTTTTTCTTTGTCTTGGTAAAATTTTACAAATATTGATATCCAAATAAAAATATAAATTTTATGGTTAATTAAAACCGTATTGTATTGTTTTGTATAAATTGTTCATTAGCCCAGTAATTATTCTCCATCTAAATTTATGCAAAAATATATTTCGAGGACAAATCGATTGCTTTATTGTTGCCCCTACATAATACAACAGTCCATTAAGCTTTCGTAATGAAAAAATACCAAGTTCATCAACAAAAAATTGGTAAATCGATGTAAACATTAAATTTTCCATTATTTACCAATAAAGCTCTCGTAATAAATTCAACTTTAATTCTCATTAAAATCAAATTGAGTTTTTTTTCTCATTCAACTCGCTGCCCCGAATACACCGAGACAAAAAAGCTCGCAAGCTCATCTCAATTTATTCCAACATAGAAAGGAACAGGAGCAGCCACGCAAAAATAGAAAGTGGGTAGAAAGAAAAGAGTACCTTCGGGCTACAGAGAATACATGTATACAGGAGATACATGCTGCTACAAGGCTTTTAAGAGGAATCTTGGGGAAAATATTTGCCGGGCAAGGCGGCTGCGATTTAATTTTTGCCTCGCTCCTTCAGGATCCTCGTTTTATTTTTTTTTTCCTCTTCTTCTATTTCTATGTGGCCTATCTGGCGTTTATAAAGGAGAAATAGGGCAATAAAGGGGGACTTGGAAAGTTGAAATTGGAATTTTAAGCGTAGAGAGGGCCTTCTCAGATGGAAAAGCTGGTCTCGAGAGTTTCCTCGTCGAACTTTTCATCCTGATGCTCTTCCTCTCTCTCTCTCTCTCTCTCTCTCTCTCTCTCTCTCTCTCTATTGCCAGAGGGTTTTTATATTCTATTGTGTATATGAATACATTGAAATTACATGCATTTTTTTGATGATTTTCAATTTTTATAGATAGAGATATATATAAGTAAATTATATTACAATTTCAATTTCATAAATTAAAGAAAGTGCTGAATGAAATATTGATAACATATAAATTATTACTAAACGGGTATATATGACAGAAAACGAGATTTTCATTTTTCAAACATTACCAAGCAGAACGAAAAAAAAGGGGGAAAGTAATGTAGTTTAGAAGAGGGTGAGAGATGAGATATTAAGACAGCCAGCGACGTGGCAAAACTCCCGAATGCATAATTGATATTAAAGTTTCAAAACGAATGTCATTTCGCGAGAAAGAACACCCGGCTTATGGAATATTGAATGCGGACGCTTGGGGTTGGCTTCGCGCACTTGCAAGCAATCGTTTTTGGTACTCTTGTATGTATTCGTATTATGCTTCCAACTTTCTCGCTCTCTCTCTCTCTCTCTCAGTCACTATCGTATATATAAAGCTTTGCGTTTACTTTTGTTTCTGCAAGCAATATCGCACATATACATATCGGGTATCTCTTTTACTTATTCTGTGCATTTCGGTTTTGTATTAAAGTCTTGAGAGACAGTTGAAAAAGAAGAGAATTTCAGAAGAATGTCAAGTGTTTGAGGTCTTAAGGGATATATTGATTTTGAAGATTCGATAGGTGTCTTTGTCTTGTTTCTTGTGTGAGAGAAAGAGAGTCATATTATATTTTGATCTTATTTCAACTTTATCATAAGATATAAATAAAATAAAATGTTTTTTTTTGTTTTTTAGGGGTAATAATATTTTTATTGTTTTCCATAAACAAAGTTTGTAAAAGAATTTACTTTTATTTGAGCTATAAGTTTACGAGAATTCACTAAAAATATTTATGTTGCTTTGCTATCTTTAAGATACATCGAATATTGAATAACCAACTTTGCAATTCATAAACTTTTCGTAATAAGACAGAAGCGGAAATATTTACGCATGACAAATTTTAATTAAACCGGTCAAAACAAGTTTATCTTTAATTATCATCAATTTTCATTAGCATATTATTTACTCAATACCTGTTTTGTTAGAGCAAAAGACAAAACTTGCAAAAAGTTTTTTCAGCCAACGCCTTCTGTTTCCCTCTCTCTCTCTCAATTCTTTTGTCTAGCAAATATGCAAAACAAAAACAAAAAAAAATCTATAATTTTCAGGTGCAAAATTTTCGTAGGCGCAAGAGAAAACGTGTCTCTTCTACTCAAACTTTTAATCGAAAAACTTACCAAACACAATGCAGGCTTACAATCTACCAACAATAAGATATGTCTAAAAGTATAAAGACCACAAGTTTGGTGACTTTCTTATCACATTGCTTTAAAAAAAAAAAAAAGAAAAAAAAGAATCGTTAGAACGACCGAGTTTTGGAGCTTAAAAGCTGAGCTTTTCCATGACCCGGTCTGATTTTCTCTTGAGTTAATTACTCCCAAAAAGCGAACTTCTTAATTAAATCTTCCTTTTTAATCTCACTTTAGGTGATCAATCTTCCTTCCATTTTACCGTACTGATCGCATTAGTAAGGTATAAATCGAGCGGTTTGAACTTGCAAGTTGATTTAAGCTCGTTATCCATTAATTTGTAAAATTCATCCTTTTCAGTTATAAGAGATTATTAATTTAATCGAATAAATAAGGAAATCTTAATGAAGTCACACAAAAATAAAATTAATCGATATAACAACGTCTGAAAGTAGAAAATAAAAATCGTTAAATGGAATTCTCAAAGAGGAAGCAATAATTGAGAGCGAGAACGTCTGTGGCTTTGTGTCTCGGTTAATTCAACGTCTTGAGAAAGTCAAAGTTGTGAAGTGTTAGAGTCAAAGTACGGGTGGATAGCGATATACATATAGGAGAACAAGAGAGATTGTCTATAAAGGACAAGATTCTTGAATGAAGTGTATGTAATGGGAGATGAGAGACGCGAATTGTCATGAGGGACATATCGTGGAAACGAAGATGAATTTCGGTTTGTAGACGGCTATGTGGTGATGAATTAGTGATACGCAGGTGGAAATACTGTGTACATTGAGACTGTTCTGATGATTCGATAATAGCAACTGCTATCTTATTAGTTTATTTTCAATTATGATAATATCAATGATTTTGGGAGATTTATTTAAGTAACATAATTTATTTTTTATCTGATATAATCACTGTGCCAAATAACATTGCCAAAATTTTATCTTATCAAAAAAAAAATTTATTGACAACTGGTTTTCTGTTTTACGACTGAATCAATATTGTTCACGAGAAAATCAATTATAAGTAAAAATCGTTATATTTATATACTGATACAGTCAAGCTACAAAAAACACCGATACCAAAACTTGTTTTAAAAGGTCAACGTCATCTTTCTCCCTTTTTCTTCTCCCTCTTTTTTTTCTTTTTTAAAATACGTATATATCTTCGCAAAAGATCAGTATAATTACTATGCGCGTGCACGCGCGGTCTCATAAAAATTCAGCTAGCACATACACACACAAACAGACGATATGCACCTACACATTCATTCTTAACATACATATATACACACTATATGCTTGAAATACCTATACACCCACGCTTTACACATCAGATAGAAAGAGAAAGACGCAATAGAAGCATGCGCGCCGGGAAGAGAGAGAGAGCCGAGAATAGGCGGCGCTGCGAGAAGGAAGATCTCTCTCTTCTGTATGTACATGTATGTATGTATGCCGGCATATAAAGTGGTATTGGTGAGCAAGCGCTGCAGAAAGTGCTATATAGGTATTATATAGCGCCACGGTGGTACAGGCTTGGAAAGCCAAGCTCCCCCGCACAACCGACTGCGAGCAAGACCGCGCGTATAGTATAGCGTCAAGTTAGTTAGTTAGCAGTCGACGCGCGAACTCCAGCCGCACCGGACGCCCAAGACATATTATTGTATGTCTTCCTTCTTGTTTCCAGTGGCTTTCTCTTTATAATTCTTCTTCTTATTCTTTTATTCTGACATACGCCGTATAAATTCGTAAAACCATTGTTTCGACCAGTAAGCTTTTTATCAAGCACTGGTCCCGTGGATTTCTTTTTTTTTTCTTCTGGCGATTGTATTTTATATTCACCGCGAGACGATTTTTCAGTAAGAAGCCGCATGTTATAATTCTTCTTGAAATACATTTTGTGCGGTGTTGTTTTGTGTGTTCTGAGAGATTGATTTATTTCCTTTAAAAATCAACGAATCTTCTTATTTTACTAAATTTATTTTCTCTTTTCGTACTACATTTTTAACTCGCAAGCTCTCTTACGGTATTTACAATAGAGTATTGATATGTCAGTGAAGTGAACTGAGTTTTAAGTTTTGAATATAATATAATATAACATATATATTTGCAAGCCGTGTGCCGGCTTATAAATTACAACTTTGGAGAAGCCGCCACTGCCTAGACATTGCCGGAAAGGTAAATATTTTTTACAATTTTTAAGTATAATATGCGGTACATTTTTAGGTCGTGTGCTTGTGATGATGATGATGTTACTAGTTTAAGGCGACGCTTGATATATATCAAGTGTTTTTAATGCGGTGTAATATGACTCATAATATGTACGTTAAAGAGAGAAAGAAAGAGACGTTCAAATGTAGTTGATTGATTATTTTAAACTTGAAGGGGGTATATATAAACGTATAGCGCCGCATCCGCAAGCTCCCTTTTAAACTCCTTCGTATGATAAGCTTTTGCATATGGTTATATCAAGACGTAATCTTTTATCATCGCGAAATTAGCTGTGACCTTATGCTGTGTGTATTGAAAAATTGACGTAAGAACTTAATCGAGCTTTAGACCATAAACTTTATAACGTGCAATTTTCCACTTGTTGTTGTGTTGCTACTACGATATGTACGTTGCCAACAGTGAGATTGGCAGGTCTTGGTATAGATGCCAACTATAAAAATCAACCGTACTTTTTTGCTGTTAAATTTCATGAGAGAGAGAAGCTTTTTCGAGCTTAAATTTCTATATCAGTATTCGTATTTCATAAGCGTAACAAATGCGTTAATCGATATCATAGTGTCTTTATCGTTTGAAAATCCGGCTGTAGCATTATGAACATATTATTGTCAAGGTTACGACATATTATATAGTTGATAAGACTTTGCGAAATGTATACTCTCAATTGTAAATGATATATGATTTTGTTGCGGTGCTATTCTTAATATAATAATTGGGTTTCATAGAATGATGATGTCGTTTATGATATTATGTGGACTGTATTATATTGAAAACGAAACAATTTAATACGTGCAGTTTCGATGGCGCTCATAAGAAAAATATAGTAAAGCTTTTTTTGACTCGATGAATCATATTCTGGTTTTCTTATATATTGTCGCAAGTCTGACAAGGTTACATTCCATTTTTCTTTTTTGTATTTGTTTTTTTTTTTTTTAAATAATCGCAAAATCAATTTTTATTGTTATATTTATAGCTTTGTAGTATAAGATATTTTAGTGGTGTCACAATAATTAAAATATCATGCAAACATAATCATAAACCTTAAAAATAAATGTCGAATATATACAAGCTGTTTACAAAATAAAAAAAAAAAGTAAAATATGTGTTAAGCTTAAAGCAGCGATTACATAAGCAGACTTTATATATTTATGATAAAGTGTGAGCACAAGAATATATATATATATATATATATATATATATATATATATATGTAATGCTTTTCAACATTTTTGTCTTATCTCACATTTCTTTAACACTGCGCTTCGATACATAACACACACACACACGAACGCAATCATCTTCTCTCTCGTCTTTTTGCACGTATATATACATTTAAGATGCGTGATCCAATATCTTATAAATAAACATGACAATCTACGCACACTCGTCTTTTTACTTTTCCACTTAAAATATATACTTACACACATATTTATTTCTCTTCTCTTCAAACTCCAATATAACCATCACAAAAAACACACAGTTTTTTATTCTCACTTTTTAAAAAATATAAAGATCTTCTCTTTTCCAGCCGCGCCCCAGACAGTTTTATATTAAGTGTATAGTGTTGGAAGAGTCGCGGGAAAAATGATGCGCGAGAAATTCCAAACTTGCGAATACACGCATACACGGTTACTTATACCTACTGCTAAATATAACCGGCGCCAAAGCGAATCGGTATATATAAAGGGAAAGAGAGGTCATTTTGTCGAAGAGAGAAAGAGAGGCGTCGACGCGATCGCAAAAGGAATTTCCGGATAAGATCAGAGAGAATGTACCAAAAGCTTTATAGTATGAGTGTGTATGTGTGATAGATATACAGATATACAGGTATAAAAATATAATAAAAATAAAGTGTGCAGGCGATATCGCGTGGAATTTTGATAGAAAAACGATTTACCCGATATCCTATCTCACACCCGTACATACATACTGGCAGTTTGAAGTCAAAAGCTTATATAGAAGATCAGAGCGTTGTTCGATCCGAGAGCTACTATATATATATGTATACCTATACGCTTAATTGGCCTAGTGTGTCGCGGCTATTGTTGCGCGCGTTTGCGGCTTATATGTATGTATGTATATATATCGCTTATTCTCACTGCCTGAGCTTTGATTGATTGGCGATGTTTGATTAGATAGCTGGATTTGTGTGTTATAATAGAGAGTATGTATGTATATATACAGTATATATATCGAGATATTTGCGGCTATAGTAATTTGATTTCGATCATCTCTCGTTGTATATCCGATGGTACTTGAGAATATGTCACGATTTAAATTCCTTGGCTAACCAAACATTCGTTAAATAATCGTTTGTAGAGTTGTGTATCTATTGTAGCATACGTATATAATAAAAGTATTAAGACAATAAATTAACATATTTTATCTTGTTTCGTTAAGTACGTAAGCTAAATTACTTTTAGCTAATCAATAAAATACATTTATTAAATATGTCGTTTAACCCAAGTTATATTCCAAAGTTCAAATGATGCATTTAGGTCCTCTTATTCCAACTCATCCATATACCATTACTTCCACGTGTGCAACCTCAATATAATCCATTTTATAAGGCCCGTTAAGAAAGTCCACATAAGCCATAATATAATCATCATTCTCATTCTCATCGCATCGCGAATTTTCAGTCATCGCGCGTACACACATCATCCGTAAAAGTACACCATACACGTATGTATGCAATATACGAAGCTTTAACGTACGCGCAAAGCATCAATTACCATATGGTATAATACGAAGTAAGGCATAATTTGGATCCGTATATGAACGTCATGACGCAATATAGGTAGATATGTACGTGACATCCCTTTTGGATTTGATTATTTTTTTGCGATATATGGTTACTGTTTGATATTTTATGCAGTGGAATTTAATAGTAGAGTTTTTGGTTCTTTAAAAGATGATGTTTTTTATGTTGTTAATGTGAGTTTTATTGTTTTTTTTTTTTTTTTTAAAGTTTTAGAAGATTGATGGATATTAGGAGAAGATTGCGTGATTTGAATAAGAATGAGTTGTTGTGGACGAAAATGAATATATTTTTTGTGTAAAGAGATTAAAAAAGCTGGTGTGAGAGGAATCATTCTTGCGTGAAATGTGGTATTCTGATAAAATTTACTATTATCAATTCAAAATATCGTTCTCCGAATCTACCTATGATGGGTGGCATATATTTGTAACGCTTCAATGATTTTTCCCACAATATTCAGCTTTAGTCTTGATCTGTGAGAATGGTGGGTTAATTTTTAAATTTTATCTTTTCTAAAAATTTGTAAGGAAACATTTAACAAATATCGTTTAACATAAATGTGCAAGTGTCTCAACAATGTTTTAATCATATTTTATATTTAGAATAGTTTTATTTTTATATGTGTATGCTTTATAGTTAATACGGGTTAAGGAAAGTTATATGTATTATATATATACTAATTGCATGATTCATGGATTATGATTCAGCGTGTCAAAAAACAATTTAACAACATGCAATGTCAAGTATAATTTTTCTTTACACGAATATTCGAATAATAATAAATTTCTATTCTTATAACTTTAACGTTCACCAATAAAAAAATCTATTTTACTAATTTTTAGGTGGTAATTAAAAAAAAAAATATTACTTTGTTATTGATTGAAATGTACAGGTATATTAACCTGATTTTAAAAAAGTAAAACATTTATGCATCATCTGATTGCAAATATAATTTTTTTTTTAAATAATTCCAAATGACTGGAAAATAAAAATCAATATCATTTTCAGCTATATAAAAATGATTTCTTTCACATTATAATCAAACATTGATTTCTCACTATTCAAACATGTATCACGCAAATCGAATAACAAAAAAAAAAAACAAATGTATAGATTATAGTGACGTGCATGCAAGAGTTGAATGGAAAATAAAAGAAGCTAACACCTTATCGGAAGAAAGAGGAGGAGGAGGTTTCTTTCTTTTTACCCACGCTTACACACCGCGCCTATTGTTGATTCGCATTTCAAGGCTTGGTTTGTAGGCCCGCTTTGTGTAAAGAAGATTAATAGCTTGACTCTTTTTTTTTTTACCTAAAATTACTTGACTCACTTTCTAAGATGGTTTATAAACTTTTTGCGGATTGAACAGAATTTATGACCGTACTTGGTTTTAAATATTTTTAGGGAAAGTGTGATGTTTTTAATGGGAAAATTTTAGTTAATGTGAAAGATGTCTTTTATTGCGTTAGATTGAGAATGAAATTGGATTGTACCAATTTAAATCTTTTTACAAAGTACATAAAATTAAAAATTTTTATCATGCAGTTACAATTAAATTAAAACTCGAAATTATATCTCTACCATCAAGAGATTTTTTTATAAAAATTTTGTTATTACAAAGTCTTATTAAAATTTTTTAATACTAAAAAATTAAAAGCCAGATCCGTTAGTGTAATCATTGACATTCTTTTTTTAATTTTTTTTTTTTAATTAATAAAGTTTATAGTTCATTCTTAAAAACCGAGGTGAATCCAAGCCAAAATATCTCTTTCATATCTCTATATCTCTTCTCTCGAGAATACACCTGACAAGCAAAAGCTTAATTAACTTGGTAAAAGGTTTTGATACAGTAAAAAGTTATGACACTAGTTTGTCGGTTTTTCTTTTTTTTTTTTTTTCAATTTTCCATCTCGCATTCCAGACAAAAGTTTTAAAATTTTTATTTGCGTCAAAAGATAAAATTTTTAGATTCAACTAAACAAAAAGCTAGAATTCATAACTTTGTTTTCTATAAACTTTTTTTTTACAAGCACTGCAATGTCTACTATATTTTGTTTCATCTGATATTAAAAATATAGTAGCCAGTATATTCCATCTAAAAATTCTCATTTTTTTGCTACATCCTAATTTACTTTTTTTTTGTTCACTTTATACCCACTTAAACGTCATAACGCTCGAAAACAAACTTCCACCACATAATAAAAATAATTTTTTTTTTCTGTTTCTACCATCTCATCTTTATGATTCACAAAAAAAAAACAAAATCCATAAACTCAAAAATCGTCATCGCTCCATATAATATAACGCACAAACATCATTCTAATGCCTTTAAAAACCATCACATCTCACTTCATAAACCCCTTGGCGCTATTGGAAAATCTTTTTCTCTCTCTCTTAAATCCTCAACTCACAAGTCATATACACTTAAGAAGAAAAAAAAGGCAAAATCTTCGTCGTGAACGAGACTTGTACATACGCATAGTTCCCGAAAATAGAATTTTATTTTAGGGAGATGAGAGCACACAAACGCGAAAGAGAGAGAGTAAGATCCCTGTTGTGAGCTTAAGAGACCCACACACAAGATCGTTTCGGTTACTCGCTTTTCGAGACTCTTCTCTCTTCGTATGTATGTATGTATGTATATAGCAAAGGTTAATGCAGCTCATCGAAAGAGAAACCTCGTCATTGGAGACACACGCGTATGGCGTGTTTTTGTTCTCGAGAAATTTCAGACTTGTCGATCGTCAAGAGCTCGTATAGACGAGACGGCGCCTCTGGACTTCTTTTTATTTTATTTTTTTTTGTCTTTATTGGTCTCGGGCACGTTAACGATTTGTATAGAAGTATATATTTTGTTATTTAGATATCACTGAATTCATAAAAAAAAAACTAAGTATCAACATAAGGTTTACAAAATTTAAAAGAAAGATTTTATTAGGTGTAATTAATGAAATTTGATTTAATTTGTTTGAAAGAAAATTTCAAGTATTACACAGTTATGAAATATTAAAGAAGTTTGAAATACTACGCTTGAGAGAGTGAGAGAAAGAGCGTTGGTATAAACAAGTTAAACTGTACGGAGGCTCTTATTTCGTCTTCTGCTATAAATTATTATCTGGGTAACATCTCTCAACTTCCTTATTCAATTTAATAACTTTTTGTAAGACTTGGAAGTGATGTTGGAAAAGGTTTACCAGAATGATATTTTGCGCTCTGTCACTTTGGAAAAGTATAGTATCGTGCGCGTCTCTGGAATATAACCTTGTCCTCCTTATTTGAGCTGACTGTGCTATTGCTTGGCTTTTTTTTCTTCTCTTCAAACGGCCAAACATTAACGAAATTTGACGCCGAGGTCGGATGTTTTAAATTACTGACTTTTTACTTGATTTTTTATTTTTCCTTTATTTTCTTATTTATTGGTAGTATTTATGAAGATTAAAATAAATGTAATTGAGATGTTATTTATTGATATTGAATTTATTAATTTTTTTATGATTTAATATTTGGAAATTACAATATCATCGATATTTTGAATATAATCAATGAAAACTAAAAATAACGATGTAGTTTATTCGTTGAAAAATGTCATCGTAATTTTACATTTTAAAATCGATAGTCACACAACATTGACATTGACTTTGGCATTAAACGATATTTTTAATAGCTTCTTTTTTTTTATTTATTGTATTCTACTTTGGTTGCCTTGGCGTCATACCAATGACACAACTTATTCTCTAAAAGCTATTTTGCATATTTATGTTGTTTTTTTAAGGCTTACAACGAATTAGTTTGCTCGTTATTCTTGTTTATTTTAAACAATCACATTCTATTGTCATTGAATCATTAATTATAATTTCAAATATATTTTAGTCGTCATTAAATGATCGAACATCATTAAATCAAGCATTAGTACAAAATATTCAAAAAATTTATTTTATGTGTGAGTAGTAAAAAATTTTTGGACTTAAACATATACTTTTACATTTTTTTTGTCATATCCATTTTTCTTTTTTTTTTTTAGCCCCTAATGGATCGAAATGAAAATACCACTTTTATCACGAGTCACTCATTTTTTTTTTGTAATAGCACTGTCTATTTATTACACATCAAACTCGACTCCGTTGTAGAGACTTGCAAAAGTTCAGTTGGTAGAGTGTCGGTTTTGGAACCCATAGGTCGTGGGTTCGATTTCCGTGGTTTGTCGACTGAATCTTAAAACAAGAAAATCGATATACACTTAAAAAGGTGTCAAAAAGATTTTTAAAATAAATTACATATGGTAAAATTCATAATTTTCGTGGGATAGTAAATTTTTGTTCGTTTTTTTTTTTTTTTTTTTTTTTTTTTTTTTTTTTTTTTTTTTTTTTTTTTTTTTTTTTTTTTTTTTTTTTTTTTTTTTTTTTTTTTTTTTTAAATTCACTTGGTATCTCTTAGTATACAATTCGTAATGATATCTTCACTTCCACTATGTATCTAGCGCACAGTAAGCGACCGTAAATAATGTGTTAAAAGGTCGGTGAGGAGGGGTTGGAAGTCTCATTAAAGAAGAAACGATTGAGCTGCATGGCGCTTGCGATAAAATTGCAACAAAAAAAAAGGAGACGAGGCAGCCAGTGAATAATAAGAGCGTAACGCTCGCTTACGCTTATTTTCTATATTTGTGATGGTATACACCCAGAGACTATTTTCCCCTCTTACTTTTATATGTATAGTATACCATTTCTCTCTCTCTCTCCTTTATCGCATCACGCCTTTTCTCTTCTGTCTCAGCCTCTCCCTTCTTTATAGCGACTCTTTCTCTTGAGAGTAAGAGGGGAGAGGAAAAAGGCAGTTAAGATTGCTGGTATTTATTCGCCGGTAAATTTACTCGCGAAATATAATGCACCCGGATAATTTCTGCCTTTGTGAATCTTTTGATTTAGTCGTCGAGGGGCCGGGCGTCTGTTTTAAATTTAAAATGATAATATTCTCTTGTTATTGTTGTTCTTTTTTTTTTTATTAAGTTGAGACTGATTTATCTTTGGATTTTTTAATATAATATTGTTTTTGGATTTAATATTTAATTTATGCAAATTTATTACGACGTTGATATAATGAATAGATGTTCTTACTGTTTTAATATTGTTGATTTTTTATTAAAATTTAAAAGGGAAAAATTATTATTAACATAAACAATACCGATTCAATATTTTTTCAAATATAAAATATCCGTGTAAATTTAGTAGAGTTATTTAAATCACGCAGAAAAAAAAGTTGAATCATTAATGCTGAAAATCAAAAATTAACAAACACAGCATTGTAAAACAACGAGAAAGCTTTTCTCTTGCAGAAACAATATTCTTCCGCACGTGCACACGCAGAGTGGCATATTAAACGAGCAAAAAGCACCAGTCCCTTACCTCTTCCATACAAGCCCTTGCCAAACAACGCAACTCAACCCATTATCCCGTCGCGCACGCACCCATAGTTCTGTTTGCATTATTATTTTTTTTTATTTTTTTTTGTTCGTGAGCCAAAAGTCAGAGATAAAAATAGAAACTAGAAGGAACGAAATATGCTATACTGTGCGTACATCCTCGTCAGCCCTTATCTTGAAAAAAAAAAGGAAAAATCAATAACCACCCCCTTAACCGCATATCCGCTATTACGTAGAGGTATATGTATATGTAGATTTTGCGTTTTTATTTGTGTGTATGATTTTTTTTTTCAAAGGTTTTATGTCTACGTATGTGTATGTGTGGCTGGAGAAAAATTCGATTTCCCACATGCCTGGTTTTTGTGGAATTTTTGCCACCGCAGAAAATCGAGTTACGTGGGTTTTTGAACACGTTGTGGTGTGCCGGTAAAATGTTGAATATTTATGTAGTGCGGATATGTTTTTTCAGGATGCTAGAATATATTTTTTTTTATTTTAAGAGAAAATGACAGTTAACGGATTATTGCAGGGACTGGGTAGAATTTTGGAACTATATTCTATAAAAATCAGTGACGTGGATAGTTTCCTTCTTTTTTTTTTTTTTGTTTTTGATGGGGGAGCTATCGATATGTTTGCCAAAGTTTTGAGTTTCCTTTATTGACTATTGGATTTTTGCAAACTTCAAAAGAATTTTTACTGACGATAGTCGTACGTTTTTTCAATTGATTTAAAAAAATATTTTACAAAAAAATTTTGTTTATCTTATTAATTGAATTTTTTAATTTTTTTTTGTTTCAGGTAAGCCAAACGATGCCAACATTAATCATTTATTCAAATAAAACACTTCATATGTACGGTAAACTCAAACCATTACTAAAAAATATAATAAAAAAAAAGTAAAAAAATATTATTATTTTAAAATAATAAAAAAGTACTTTAAAAACAATAATTTAACAACGTTATAAAGTGGATAATTTCCTGTGCATTAATTAGGTCGATTATTTAATAGCTTAACGCTTATCAGAACTATTAGCAAGCGCACAAGCGCAAAAGCTCTTTATTCCTCCTATATGCGTATATAATACACGATTACCCTCCTCTTTATTTTTTCTCCCCCCCCCCCCTCTTCAACCCGCATTTTTATCAATTACGCTCACTCATGCTACCTATATATATTTTTCCTTCTCTTGCTTACTTTCTTACTCCCTCTTATAATTTCATTTTGCCGTTCTAATGGATCTTTTGTTTGTTCTTATAACGGTTACGCAGAACTTTCCTTCTATTTTCTCTTTCTCTCTCTCTTTCTCTTTCTTATATTCTCTTTTTTAGCTGCCTTAGCAAATGATCGTCTTCATTCCAGTAAGCTTTGTTTTCTTTTCCTTCATTCAATTTCGTCTTTATCATTCTTTCAATATTAGATTTCATTTATTTCACATTTTTTTCTTCTTCTAAATTAAATATTTTTAATCTGCAATCATAACAATTTCGACCATAATAATTTATCCTAAATTTTTTGTTATCTTAAAGAAAAAGTAGTTGCCTACTTAAATAGCCAACTTTTAATTGCTCAAGATAATATCGCGTACGTCGACCAATATACTATGCGCCCAACTATCCACATACTCCAACAGCACAGTATGCTATAATTCCTAGTACCAGCCAAGCTCTAGATCGTTAGTCACCCCCTTCCTCTCTTTCCTCTTCTCTCGTTGTTCACACAGCTTCAATAAATTTTATTTAAATAAATTGAACAACCAAATGGTGTCCCAAAGAGTTTAGTTGTAGGCGTATGCAATATTCTGTGGTGCTGGTCGTACAAGCGTATAACGACCTGCACCGCTGCAACGGATTGCACGTTATAAATTAGAAACTGCCCACTACGTTTGAATACCTTTTTTTTACCAGTAATTCTGGAGCTTTAGTTCTATATGTAGGTACATACACACATGGAAATTTGACTATTTGCATTAAAGTGCTTGTGTGTAAATGGAATGTAATAACTGCAAGCTCTGAAATGGGAGATTGTTAGGATATGTTAGTATATATAGATATAGTTTATATATGATCGGCTTAATTTGCTGGATTATAGGTTTGAATTTAAATAGGTAGTTTTGAAACAGAAATGGATATGATGAAATGAATTTGGGTTTAGGTAATAGATTACTTATTCGTGTATAGCTACCATTTAGATTTTATTATTTTCAGAAAAGCTTAAGGAAATTTCCTTGAAAATTATGGAATATTTAATTTGCAAATATGTATTTTTGTAATTAAGTGTATAAAAGCTTGATTATATGAACGCTAATTACAAGCACTTCATTCTTTTTTTCCACAATAATTTTCCAATAAAACACAGTACAGTATACAATAATACAATTAGCACAAATGAGACACTATACGCATTTAAAATTAAAACTTGTAACTTTGTTATCATTTCATTTTCCAGTAAATTAATTGACAAAACAGTAAAACAGTATTTCTGCTTATATATAGTCTAAGCTTTCAAGTATAGTACAATTCATTGAAATACAAAAGGTAAATAAAACAAACAAAAAAGTAAAGTAAAGCAAACGGCTGTGCACTTGCATCAGTGGTTCTAGACTCACCCCGTTGGAAAAACAAAAGCCGATATAAAACAAGTCTCTTTTTATTTATTTTTTTTTCTAATAAACGCTCAAGTTTCGCGCGAGCGCTGATAAACGAGCGTCGGTGGCGTTCCCTTCGCACGAATACGTTCTTCTATACAGTCTATATGATAAAAAAAAAGAAAATACAACACGGATAAGGGTTAGATAGAGGGTGTGGGTGAAAGAAAAACGAGGATGAGAAGGGCAGAAGGAGAGAGAGAGAGAGAGATATATAGACTAGACGCAATGTAGAGAAAGAGGGACCACGTGGGAAAGAGAGAGGGGGAGGGTTATATGCCCACGACTGCAGAAAAGCAATTTGGAGCCCCTACGGAGCGCGAAATGCAAGGGTATCGATCGAGAGTAGCATCGTCTATGTATATGTACATACCTTGATATATATATACATCTGTGCGTTGTACTGGGATTCCTCATCGATCTAACGCCCGAGGGTACGATATTTACCTGTCTACGCTCGATCGAATATTTTTCTTTTTTTATTCTCTCTCTCTTTTTTTTCTGTAGACGTGATCTTTTTGCTTTTTGATCTGTGACGTAAGAGAAGGCGTGATGGTTGCTATGATCGATAATAGGTGCATAGGGTGTGTGTAGCTTTTGCTTCTCTTTTGACACGACTCGTTCGTGTTGGGCTTTTTTTTTCTTCTATTTTGGTAAAGGCAACCAAATACGCCTTTTCATTTCCACTGGAGTGAGAGATATGCTTCTGTGTATATATACCTTCATTATCTTTCTATTTGAAAAAAAAATATGTGCAATTGGAGAAATATATTCTTTTCAGAAAAATTATCGGATATTTGAAAAGCGTTTAATGTGCTTATTACAATTTTTGAAATTTATATAAGCTTAATACGTAACATATTAATTTAATTTTTATATATTTGATATATTTAATTGCATCAAAATAAAATTGCAAGCTCCAACACCTATAAGCTCAATTGAATCTATCGCAAGACAATCACATCTCATAATTTATCTCTTACTGAGAATAAACAAGGATAGCAATTGAGTCTTCTCTATCTCTCACCAGCAAGTAACTCGATCGTTCGCTTACAATCGAGGTCTAACAAATATGCGCACATACATATTCCAACAATGACCATCCAAGTGTGTGTGTATGCGTGTACCAAACAGCTCGATATATCGGCTTCACCAGGATAGATATTCCAAGCCAAAGGAGCGCCAAAGCTTCTCCCTCTAGCCTCCATCCACTTTTCAAACCCCTCCGGACAATCGAGACTATACCACCCCCTTCCCCAAAGCAATGCAAGCTTTGGCTGTAGGTAATAATCGTAGTCGAGTTACGTTCATTGCCGGCTCGCTGCCAAGTGCGCACCAGATATATATATGCTTTATGCTTTCCGTACGACCTGCACAAGCTCTCATTCTCCTCTCCAAGTCTGCAAGCTCAGGGCTTCCGTTTCGGATGTTAAAAGGGCCGCGTCGGTCAGACAACGGAATGAGGTTTTTCGACTTTGTTTCACTCTGCTTTTGGCATCCATGGAAGGGGATATTTTAGCTCACACTACCTATATAAAGATTACGAGGGGGGTTTGGACTTTTTTCGTGAACGAAGCCAAATGAATACTTACTTGCTTTTGGCAACTTGCTCTCTGCAAGCTTTTATCTCGGAAAAATAATTTAAGCTAACTAATACGTATTTTTCTATAATTTTTTTAAAAAAAAATGTTACTGGTTATTTTAAGAGTGACCCTGGTATTCAATTATGAAAAAAGGATTATACATTGTTATAGCTATATAGAAAATCGATTGAGAATCTCAAGAGCGCATATCCATTTCCCTAAAGCAGTATTAATTCGAATGCTTGATCGATTCCGGAATCATCTCGGGAGTTTCTCTCTCTGCTATAGTGTACTTCCCGAAAGCTCTCATCGTCTATATAGCAATGCCCTGAGCCATCTAAATATAACCCGTACACATATATACGACCCTCAACAAAATCCTGGAATATAATCTAGCTCTCAGTATTCCAAGCGTTACGAAAGTGCTTTTTGGAATGCGAGCTTGCGCTTACTCTCTGCTTCTTTTGGCTTGACTTCTTTGCGAGAAAATATTCTCTTTTTTTGGCTTGGTTTGGGAGATACGATGGTATCTACGTCCGGTTTTTAGTTTGGAGTTTCTATTTCGTTTATGTATGGTTTCTGAAGTTGAATGTCGCAGCAGCATCAGCAGCAGTGTGGTTTCTATTTGATCTGTGGTTATGAGTTCCTCTTGCTTTTGTCTTTGTATTCTCAAAGTTTATTAGTTCGACTTGGGTGAATTTCAATTGCTGCTGATGTTACTGCTATCTATGTTTGGTTATATATACGAACTGAAGGGTATTCTTGACTTGAGATGCTTTGGGGAATTGATCAGATTATACTATTAATTGGTTTTTCGTATTATTATTATTATTTAATTGAAATTGAAATTTATATATTTTTGAGTTTAAGCAATTCAAGACAATATTACATTAAATTTACAAATGTGCACGCACGTAGCAAAGTGGAAATTCCATGGTAATGAAATTTAACAAGGATAAACCAAGCATATACGTGATAGCATTAACTGCTATGAGATACGATTTCAGTTGGAAATCCCTCTGCTTCACGTACACAAAAGCTGGCAAATAGCCTCTCCCGTCGGGTTATTTAAGGTCACTTTCAGGATTTATTCAGTTGCAAGGAATGCAGTTTATACTGATGAGCATCTCTTGTGTATTTTAGTATATGCTTAAATAAAATAATAAATCCATGCAAAAAAATTTTCTTAATTCAATACTTCTACAAGTCACGTACGATACAATCTAAAACGACACGTTTCACCACGTAACAATAACATCCCATTTAAGTGGCTTCAAACCCTATGGTTCGTACGAGAATCGTCGTTGTTCCAAAAATACACCAGGTCAGAAGCGCCGTTGCTTGTAGTAGTCTACACTCGACGAGCCAACTCGATTACCTTGGAGTGTGACAAGCGGCACTTTGAGTTTATAATGAGAAAATGGCCTCGCACTTTACGCGTGTGAGTTTTGAAATTAAAGTGATATAGTTTAGAGCAATTTCTTTGTGAAAGAGAGAACGTCTTATGGAAGTTTAGTTTTTGGGAGCTTTTATATTTTTTTTTCAAATATAATTTGAAGGTCATCGTAAAGCGAGAATAGGAATGTACGATATTTGTAGTCGATCGAGAAAAGAGATAATAAGGGTGAAAAGACTTGGGTTCTTGAGATGATACTGTGTGAGTATGGGAATGCGCAAGGAGGATATGCTATTACGTGAGTCAGCGAACGAGAAAATGTTCTGGATGTACACGCTCCACTGGGAGCTTGGATTGGCACCTCTCTTGTCTCTAATTCTCTCTCTACGTGTTTGCCCTCTGCTTTTCTTGTGTTTCTCAACTTCCGCTCTGTAACAGTGATTTTAGTAAAAAAAATCGTGTATGACAATTTTAAACTTGGATTTAAATGCTTTTTTTTTAATGTATAATAAAATTAATAATATTGAAATAGTTCAAACATTTTTCTTATATGTAAAAAAAGTTAGCTTGAACAGTAAATTGTCTCCAATAGCTGCATCAAAAGACTGTAATATAACACCTCTTTTCTCCTCAAACAATATTATCCCCTACAAATCCAAGTGATCCAAGTGACAAAGTAAAAACGAACCAATAAAGAGACGAAGAGACGACGACAGCTTAAATTCGATTCCAACGGTGTAGTGTACCTCAGGTGATCCGGGATAGAGTATAAAAAAAAAAAAAAAATAAAAGAAAATAAAAAAATAGAGAGACACGAAAGGAAAAGACCAATTCGTTGCTGTAAAGCTTAAAAAAAGGTAATACCTGACTGTAATTACTCGGATAAAAGTCATTCCTCTTGATATTAGAAGAGGGTGGAATCGAGCAATAACGGCAGTAAAGTAAAAAAGAGAGAAGATTCTCTACCATCATTTCTACCTTCCTCTATATACCTATATCGTAAGCCGCTGTATAATGGCAGTTTCGCGAAGTGGCTACGTAAACACAAGAGCAGCGAGCAAGAGAGAGATAAAGAGAGGGATGGAGAGTATAAAGCCGATAATTACCTGCCGTCAAAATTGATTACCCGCGGCTTCGTTAACACCGACGATGGGGATGGAGAGAGAAGCCACGTTGTGCTTTTGCGCTAGAGAACATCCGAGGCGCAACGACGTTGCGCGAGTAATGGATTTTGGATTAGAAGTACCGTGGTAAAGCTCGACCCGTATTAACGTCCTCTTATCCCCTTTCCCTCCACCCTCTCCTTTCTTCTGCTCTTCCTCATCCTGCTGTGAAACGTTTTACAATGAGAATTTCATTAAAACTCGCGCGACCGAGTATTGCTGGTAAGAGTTTTGTGGTTTTGAAAGAGAGAGAAACTGCTGTACTTTGCTTTACAAGATTGTAAGGGGTGGAAGATTTTTTTTTCTATTAAGTCTGTGAATAGAAGTCAATTTATTTCTTGTATTTGAGTTAATTTATTTTTTTAAGTACGATGGAATTGAACAATTTTCTTTTTAAAAAAAAAAACGTTGTGTATAACAACCACTTGCTAGTAAAGAAAGAAAAATAAAAGAAATATAAGAAAATTATGTCTGATCACACACAAACTTTTTCTACTTACATTAATTTATACTCTTATCTCAAACAACAATTTAATAAACTACACGACTTTTTCTATGTAAATTACATACCTAAACCATAACCCAAACCTTTCACGTAGGTACACACAGCTGCAAATAAAAATTTCATTTTCCAACCTTCTCTCATAGTCCATTCGCCATTTATTCCTCACACCATCACCATCACTATACCACCACAGAGCTTCCGTCACGAGAAACCATTTACGCGAAACTCACCAGTAGTCTGTGCACGCTGCCTACTCGAAAATCCAAGGCATGTCTCTGAGACTATATACATTTTCTGCCCCTATACCAACATCTACCATCTACCACCAAGCTTTTATACTTCATGAGACCTATGCAAATGCGAAAACCCTCCCCTCTTCCCCTCTGGTATTTCCATAAAACAATCAGGAGGCCACAAACGGGACGCTTGCCTTTGAATTTACCGCTTGGTTCGTCCGTGTTTCTCAGTTTGGGTATTCTATTATATATATATATATACGACTGCTCTCGAGTATCTCTAAAGTATAAGCTTGGACTTTGCAAGCTCCGATGATGTTTCTCTAGTTTACACAATTGTTTTTAAATGGAATATTTACTTGATTAATTTTATAGATTTCTGTTTGTTTATAAAAATAAAATAAAAGTTGTTATATAAATATTGGAAATCAATAATTCGATATATTTATTAATTAATTAGTAATTAGATACATAATCATTATGTAATTTTCATTATTGAAATGTATAATTATCATTATATTAAAAGCATATTGTAATAATAATAATAATAATTAGTAAACAAAAAGGAAATTCTAGATATAGAGAGCTTACAGTATACTTATTACCGTAATTAATTAACATTATCTATAAATCCAACTGAAAATTACCATTTAGTAAAATACCCACTTTCTCTCAAACTCTGTTTTAATGCCCAGAAATCATTCGATACAGATTCTGTAATGACGTATTCGTCGTGGGAGTATATATATATAGCGAGTAATCAATTGTAGATAATATATCCTTTTGAAACAAATTTTATACGTACCATTTAATTAACTGGCTATATCAGAAAAGCTTTAGTTATACACAATCTTCATGATTGAGCAAAATTTGCATTGTTCACAAAATGAATGAAAGAAAGAGAGAAATCTATTGAGACTGTAATTTGCATCGATCACATAATACATATAGTGTATCGTGTGAGTTATACCGCAAAAGCTTGCATGTATACTTGCGATTATTTACAAACGCTTGTAGGCGTTAATGAAAAGAAAAAAAATTGACAGGAATTTACTATATTATTTTCATCTTTTTTCGAATAAAATGTTCAATTTACATAAACCATTTTAAAATTGACATTCACATACATCTATTTGTCAATAAAAAACAAAAATTAATCGTCATAAATAAGCTCGTTATATTAAATCCAATTGTTTAAAACCTCTATTGTTTCAATACTTTTATTTTTTTTCTCTCTTCTAGGAGCAAACAGTAATTTTTATAAAACACAAATTGATGGTTAAATCGTCTAGCGTATGTACGATTGAATAGCATTGAAATAGTACATTTTTGACCTGGTGCGGGAGGTGTGTTGTGCCTCACCCGGAGGTTGTTCGGCCGAGCGAAGCGAGGCAGAACATCGGGTGAGGCACA
>JAPYZE010000838.1:34575-64436 GCA_030522805.1 Leptomastidea abnormis
AAAACACCTCCCGTACCAGGTCAAAAATATTTTTTCATCGTGAGAACCTCAAAATCTCTACCAAAGATGGCATTTTGAGGTTAGAATGATGAAAAATATCTTTCTCTTTTTCCTCCTCCTCCCTTTATTCAACCCCAATTGAACTTTCATAAAACATCAAAAAGCTACGAGATGGAGAGAATATGAGAGACTATATACCGACTTCATTTGTCTAAACTACCCACTCTCTCTCTCTCTCTCTCTCTCTCTCTCTCTCTCTCTCTCTCTCTCTCGACTGTATAACATGTACAGACACAACTAGTGAAGTGAGTTCATTAAAAAAGGAGTAGAGTAGCTGCACACACTCGCAATTTTCCCACTCTCAGCTTCAGAACAGATTTACATATATAAAACCCAGAAAAGGTAGACAGAAGGAGAGGTAGGTTTTCTCTCGTCATTGCGGGTATACACAAAAAGATAGAAAGAGAAAGAGAGAACAGTCGTTCATATACTAGCAAGCTTATACAGGGTAAGAGGTGGAGAAGTAAAGAGAAAGAGAGAGGAGAGAACGAATAATTAAATAGTTCAATTTCCCGTACTCTCTCTCTCTCTCTCTTTCTCTCCCGCTCAGTAGAACAAGTCAAGCACAAAGCCCACCACCACCACCATCACCGCCACACGCAGTGTTGCGAATAACGGAAGGGATGGTATAGAGAAAGGAAAGAGAATATAACGCAACAGTAGCACGCATATAGGTATTAGGTACACTCCCTTTGTATATATACATATAGGTATATATACCAATAGCATGCTACTGTTGCTACTACCACCTTCGGAACAAAATTAACGTAAAGGGAGTGATAGAGTCTATAGCTTGGACGACTATATATAGTCCGACGGCTTTTCAATCTCCACGTGTACTTCGAGGTTAACGCGACATCTCCTGTATATGTACATACAACGCTCGTTTTATTGAATAGGAGCTTGATTTGCTCAGTGCGATTTGTATATAAACCTGCTTTCTCTCTCTCTTCGCTTATATACCTTTTCATTAGACCTTCGACGCTTGGAATTGAAGATATTGTATATATACACCTGTGCTTTTAAATTTATACGTATACCGATGTAGTGTGCGGCGAGGATTTCGCGTGAATTAGACCGACCATATTCGTTTCGGAGTATACTACCTTATATAGAGAGAAGCTTGATATATGGTGAATATATGAGGCTGTCCATGTTACATTTGCATCGTTAAGGTGTGTCTGTTTTAGTAGTGTATATAGTAGGGGTGAATTTGCGGATGCGAGGTGTATTGCAGTTTGCTGGAGGTGGTATATACGCTGTTTGTATGTGTATGTATGTTATGTACGGGATTTACTCTCATATACGGATGTTACTACGAGTTCACTGGGATTATTTGCCAAATGGTTGGCTGATGAGATTGCCTGGATTAATTTGTCTCGCTTCTCTTTTTCTCATCAGCAGCTACTCTGATATGGTTTCTATGTTGTGTATATGTATATGTGTGTGAGTGTGTGTGTGTGTATGTGTGTATTAAAAGCTGATGGGTTCTCTCTGGAAATTACGGAATTGAAAATGGTTTTACTTTGGATTTGAGTTTTGTGTAAACGTTTTGGGGTAATGTTGGCTGTATATGTTTAAAGCTTTGAAATGATGTATCTTGTTTTCTTTGATGAGAATGAAATTGATACGGAAATTTATAATATTTTTTTTTTTGTGATATGGGTGGATATAGGATTATTTATAAGTGATATGATACAAGCTAAAAAATGATAATAATTCTATAACATATTTTTATGTTTCAATAGATAAAAGATCATATAAAAATAAAAAAAATATAGCTATTCAATATCATACGTGAATAACAGCGAAAATAACAGAAATTTCAGAAGCGATACGCTACTAGATTTGAAGCAAACTAGCAAAACTAGTGTGAGTTTTTCCATATTTTCACTGAACTTTCACAATATTTTGTTCGCGTAGATATTGTAACGTTGTTTTGTTGCAAGCTCACTTTTTCCTTGTAATTATGTCCTTTCGTAGAAAACTGATATTTTACGCTATTGCAAGTATTTCTTGAGTGACATGCTATTGGAATTTGCTGTTATTTCAATAGAAACGTTGGCAAGTTTAAAAATATCATTGGATTTGATTGAAAGTGTAGATATTATTTTCGTAAAAATAAAGATTCTGATGATGGATTATTTTTCAATTATTTTGTGCAGAAATTTTTGGCAATGGTGATATATAAATAAAGTGTTAGATAGAAAATAATGAAATAATATTGTCCTTGATATCAATATTATTTTATAAATACCTTATAAAAAAACTTGTTATCAAAACAATTCAATCTTATTATAAAGTTCCTTCACACTTTAAAGCACCAAAATAATCCATCCAACAACTTTTTCACTTATATTTTTTTTTAACTTTTCAATAGCCTCGACAATCATCTCATAACGGTCGTTCAATTTTAAGCAGCACCACTTTATACTCACGGCTAATAAAGAGTAAAATACCGTAGACGTGAAGGGCTGCGATAAAAAAAAAAAAAAAAAAAAAAACAAGTGGCTTCAGCCACTTAAGTGTCAGGGCTATGAAAAACAGCTGGGTGACGTAGCCCCTTTGCACTAGGCAACCAAGCAAGACTCCCGTGAGCGCAGTGACACTCTATTTTCAGGGGGAGTTTAATTTTTCACTGCTGCGGGAGCGACTGAAAGTCGTTAGCTGAAATTGAATTTTGCTAGGTAGCTCAGTTGTGTGCTGACTTGTTTTTTTTTTAGGGCTCAAGTGCAGGATGTGCGATGAAACATTAATGATTTTAATTGTTTTTCTGTTATACGTTGCTTTGGGGGAAAAAAAAGCTTATAATAGTTTTATTAATAAAATGATTACATAATTTTTCTTTTAATTTTTATCAAGTTATTTTTTATATGTTTAAGAAAAAAAATAAAATTTAATGGACGCGTCTCGTTAAAAGTGCATTTATTATACGATGTACTACCGTAATATTATACAGGCTCGGTTATAAACGTTAACGGCTACACCGTAAACTCAAAATTTACGATCGAGCTATTTCAAAAAAATGCATTAATAATATACTTTATATTTTATTATAAAATCAATACAACATTTAATATTAAAAATAATAAAAAAATACAACATTTCACACTCAAACATATTCATAAAATACCTTAATTAATATAATCCCAATCAATACTAAACCACACTCCATCAATTTTTTTGTTTGTTTGTTTACAGAGGTCGAAGACCGACCTGCGGTTAAAGCACGCGGGGGTAAGCTAGCGCGTCGCGCGCGCTCCTTCAAGGAAGACTTCCTGGAGAAGCTCTCGCAGATGCGTTCACCAGGTGGTGGTGGATCAGGTGGAGGTGGCGGCGGCGGTGGTGGTGGTGGCGGTAGTGGAACTGGTACAAGGGCCGCGTCACCGTCGTCTCCACGTGCCGCGGCCCGTGATAACATAGCCATACCAGGACAGCAAGATCAACAGAGTACAACGGATAAAAATCCATTGAGAGATTTGCATGTGCATGAGCGACAGGTTAAATTGGCGTTGCTACATTTTAGAGATGTTGTCTCGAAGAATAAACTTGAAATGCTGCCTGGTAATGGGACTGTTGTTTTGGATACTGTTACGACGATACATACGTTGCTCAAGTCGTATTTACTTGATGAGAATAGGTGAGTTTTTATTTTTAATGATTTTGATTTTTAATTTTATTTTGATCCTTTTTTTTATGTATTTTGATTTTTATTTGTTTAATTACTTGTTAAAAATACTTACATTAAAAATGTTATCTTGTTTTTTGAATGATAATACGAGTATTTTTTTAAAAAGTAGAAATATTTTTCCAATTATTACTTCAATTTCCATTAGTTTGTGGAATTCGTATAATCAGTTAAGTTCAAGTATCTCCGTAATTTTCAAGAGCTTTGGCTAGATATACCGTGAGTTTAAATGATTCGATAAAGTTTGAGTATCTACTTTAAATAATAATAAAAAAAATCTCTACTCGAGACGATCCGAAGTATCTAGTCAATATAAAATTTAAATTTATTTTACCAATTTAATTCAGAACTTACTTTTATTTTACAACTCACTTTTTAATGAGATTAAAATTTTTTTATACACCAAGATATTTTCAATACGTAACATAAGATAACACTTATACTAATAAACTTTAAAAAAAAAATCTTCTAATTAAACTATTTCATTTTAATCATTTCACATCTAGTTCAACCCTCGGCTCAGCGACGAATCAAGTATATCAAGCTCTGGCTCAATTATTAAAGCTCTGCGACGACGTGCTCCTGCAAGGCGATCAATCTTCAGCTCTCGACACAGCCAACGTCACCCACGTTATCGGTTTAGTCGAGGATGCAGTCAAAAATCTCGTTGAGCTCGCCCAGGAAAAGATCTCCAACAAGCAAAAGCCCGCGTTACAGACTGCGAGTAACAGGTACGTTACATTACCTATCTCTCTCTTCTTTATCAAACTGCTCCATATCTTACATAAACTAAATCTATCGTTCAATTTTTTTTCTTGCAGAACGTCAGGCTACAGTTCAGAGCTAACGCCACAGCGAAACTCTCTGCCCGACATACCACTGACCCCGCGCGAACGTCAGATTCTCGAGCAGAGTGCGGCTTCGAGTGCATTGGTAAGGAGTTCACACAGCTCGGAATCGATACTCCGTGACTCGAGTCCACCTCCGAAGCCAGCGTTACCTGACAGGTAAGCTGCAAATTTATCATCATCAAAGCTTTGGATAATTCATGTTATCAAAATAAAATAAAAATTGTTTATAACAGGACCATGTGTCTATCCGAGGACAACAACAGCTCGCCAGGTGGTACACCACCACCATTACCACCTAAACGTCGATTAAGAGGACAATTAAATCAGCAACGATCCCATCACGGTATCCAACAGCAACAACAACAACAACAATTGCATGTAGACGAACGAGATCTTGGAGAGCCAAGCGTACTGGCAACAAGCTTAGATCGAGTTTCGTTAAGAAGTCGATCGCCGGAAGATTCGTCGTCTCTTTTAAGCGCATCTGCGGGTAGTCTTGATTCTGCGCTAAATCATTCACGCGATGAGGATGAGATAAGAGCGATCATGGGCCCGAATGATGAATCTTTTGGTGATAGTATGGATCTTAGTCTGATGGCTACTATTCAGGGTAAGTTTTTTTTTTAATGCTGAATTTTGTTTTTTGTTTTGTAAACTTTCGTCCTCATTGGTTTTGGGTCGATATGTCAGAGTTTAAAGAGAGAGATATTGGTATTGAATGTGTATGTCGAGGAGATATATAGAAATCAGGCCACGAGGGGCTTTTGATGTATTGGGATGAGAAATGAACAGCTCGTAGGATGTTTAAGTACTCGTTAGTACTGTTCAAGAGTTGAGCTGTGTATTTGAGAATTGGAAAATTTTTTAAATTTCAACGATTTGATCACTAGCTCTTGTACAGAGTTTTATATCGATTTCAGATTAGACGTGATTGCAATTATTTTTTTATTCGTGCTATATTTGGTAATAGATAGTTTTTAGCAAAATTTTTTCTATATGTCCGTGAATATTTTTATCTGAATAAAAAAAAATTTTTAATCTAGATTTCTAACATTTATGTCACTGACAATCTTCAATTCGTAGAAAATATAAAACCAATAACCTACATCCAAGCGTAAAGCAAATCAATTTCTCATCAATAAAAAAAAAAAAAAAAAAATGTAAATAGAAGAAGAAATAGAAAAACTCATCACTTCACACTTTAAAAGTCCCGATTTAAAAGTCACATCTATCACAGATACACACATACTAGCACATATTATAGAACGACATAATCGGTAAAGGCTAAACGAGATCACAAGTCGTCAGGGGAGTCACGGCCAATCAGACTAGCTATATAGTGCGTGCGTCTCTCCATATAGACCTTGCTCGAATGGAATCGCCAATTCCATATTATGTGCCCGTATACTATATATCTCTATATACACGTGAGCTTAGTCAGCCACAGCTGCCAGCTACAGCCACCACCGTTACCATCGCTGCTGCTGAGATGCTGCTGCTGCTTGCTTGCCTTCGTCTCTCCCTACTTCTCCTTCTCCTTGCTATTACTGCTTTAGCGCTTGGATTCTGATATATCCCAGAGAGTATAATATAACACTCGGCCTTATAATACTCGAGACAGTCGAGCTGCACTTTTGCTGAGAGTAGGTTCTCTATATTATCAATACGTGTATTATTAATATATACATGGGTATATCGGGCTTCTTTAATTCTTGCTTTTCTCAGGAGATTCTGGACGTCTCACTGCGATTGTTTTGTGATTTGCTTTAATAAGCTTCGTATATCATACATATATACACGCGTGTATAGTTATTTTCAGTTATTCTTATATATTTTTGTTATTGTTGTCTGTTGATAAGTTTATTGATTTTTATTTGAGATCTTATGTCGTAATCGTGGTACAGAAATATTTTAGCTCGTTGATAAAAAAAAACAAAAAAGGAAGAAACTAATCGAACTTCGAGATGGATGGTGATAATCCAAGATTTTGGTTTTCTGACATTACCAAGCCTTTTTACTTTAATTACAATGAGAGTACGTATTTTCTTTTAATTTTTCTTCGGCGATTGAAATTTTTTAATTTTTTTTTTTTTTTAATTTCTTTTTATTTTATTGATTTATTTTATATTTTTAAATGAGTTCAATCAACTAAAAGACTGATATAGACTTGCAATGATATTAAGTGTTGTATATAGATACGATTGATTTATTGTGCTGCACTTGCATATATAACTTGTAGTGATAAATATGTAGCTAAAAATAAGCTGAGCATATACATTCGAGTTTCATTTAAAAGGTCTTTTTTTATCAATATGTGTCAATAAAATGAAATAAATTTTTGTAATCTGAAAATTTTCTTGAAATTTCTTGCGAAATCATTGAAATTTAAAATATGAATTTCACAACTACTTATTATAATAATATGCAGCTTTTAAAAAATATTCTTTAAAAGTACTAATATAATAATTATTGATTTTTAAAAGAAAAAGAAAACAATTACGTTACCAAACTATAGCAAATTACTTGATTGATCTTATAATAAAGAACAATATTACAATATAATTTATAAATTTATTCTCATACCCTCAAGCAATCAATCAAAACCATAATTACACTTATCTTTGTGCAGGCATGCAAGTAAACGGGAGCTCACATTGCGGCTGCTGGGACGGCTCGGAGACAAGCTTACCAAGTACGATGCTGCTGGGTCAGCAGAGTTCCCAGGAAATCCTCGGTCAGTTCACCGGTAAGTGTCAGGCTTGATCCCATTCGCCCACCACTTCATTCCTAATAATTATATGGCTCCTTGTCATATACGTATAAGATGAGTCATCTTATTCTGTTTTCGTGATGCTGACGTATAAATAGATAAATAATTAATGAGACTATGTTATATGCTGTAGCTGCAACAAAGTTTTTTTTTGCTTTCGATTTGATTTATGAGTGAGTGAAGGTTTGAATTTCAAATCATTTCAAGTGTGATGTTTGATGTTTTCAATTAATCTTATGGATTTCAATTTATTTTTTATTTAAAATTTTTTTATAATTTTTTTTTTTGTATTAAAATACTTGTTAATTAAAATAAAATATCTTATGTATGCAATATGACAAATCTTTCGATGCTGAAAAAAAAATAGAATCGACCATTGACATTAAAGAATTAAAAGAATCTTGGCAGTCACTACTTGAAATTACTTTGTTTGATAATCTCTTAGATCACTGACCGTTAGAAAAAAACAAGTTTGCAGTAATAAATTTTTCTTTTAGTTTTAAACAAATTAATTAATTAAAATATTTTCGAAAAATTAAATTTGATCGAATAGTTTTAAAACCAAAATTATTAAAAAAAAAGAAGTTGCCACTTTATTATGCTTATCTTTAAATATCCCAATATTACTTATTTATACATAATAATTTATCAAAATTTCAAGCATCAAACTCTTTGAATGCCTGCTGCCTTGATTGTCTCCTGAATTTTCATCAAAAACATCAATTTATCTCAATCCCATAATGCAAGAGAGGTCAACACCACTTAATCATCACAAACATCCCAATCTATATTCAAAGCGTATCACTCCTAATACACCACAACATTCACTTTGCGATATTTAAAGATCACGTAGCAGACTTACCAAAGCAAATAAAAAAAAGGAACAGGGCCGTCAGGTTTTTCCCTTCGAAATATAACGTTCGGTATATAGCTCTCGCGCACCCAAGCGACCAGGTCACCTCCTCCCTCTTTTTCTTAGTGATTATTGCACAACGGTTGCGTCTGTAAATAGACGCTCCGGTCGCGCGACGATTTTTTCAAAGACGTAGGCGTTGAGCCAGCAGCTGCTGCTGCTGCTGCTCTGCGTTTAATAATCAGTTGAGTAGCGGTGCCTGGAGCAATAACGGGCTGGGGATGCAAATATGGCTAAAAAATCGTTTTCACCTTGGGACAGCATTATGAGTTGCTTGTGTGAGATATTTTGCGCTTGATTTTTTTTCGTTATTGGTATTGATTTTTTAATGATGTTTGTGATTTATTGGTGCTTTTTGAATTTGGTGGACTGAAGTACAATTTTATATTAGGACAAGTTATATATTTTTAATTTTTTAGACATTAACAACTGACATTTCGTTTGATAAAGTCTGCATAATTGAAGAATTTAATTATAGAATTTTAGTAATTTTAACAAATTATCTTATTATATGAATAATGCAGTTTATTAATACTTGATGTTATGATACGTATACGATAATTTGGTGCTTACCTATTTCATCCGTGACTTTATATGCTCTATAAAATAATTTATTGGTGCAATGTAATTATTCATTTTCATAATTATTTTAATATTTCTCATTGTCAATTTACCAGTTTTTAGAAAAAATATAAGTCCTAATTTAATTTTTATGGAATTTAATCAAAAAGAAAGTGCTACTGATTTAATATAAAATTATTAATGTCCTTAGTATTTTAATATCTGCATAATTTTTCTATTTCATTTAACTATTTTGATATATTCAGCAAATATGAAATGGATATTAATATTAATTTGTGAACATTAGATTATGTAAATTAAATTTATCCAAATTGATGTAGTTTCCTTTTATTACATATAATTCAATTAAATTTGAAAATGCTTTTAAGAAATCTATATTTTATATGGGTAAAAAAATTTTCAAATATATGTATTCAATATTACCGCCAACATAATTTATTACACTATAATTATTTCGAATAAAATAAATTAAAGAGTTTCTGACCACACCAAGATTCGATACAGAAATTTATATTAAAAGCCTTTTTTATGCTTCATTAAACATATTTTGGTATATGACTACTCACACGCAATGATTTAGCCGGTATAAGTTTAAGAATTGAACCCACGATCTGTGGATTGCGAAACTTGTGCCCTACCAGCTAATCCATTCGTCTCGACACAGAGTAAATCTCAAAATCCAACTTTAATTTTCTTAAAGAATATATTTAATATATACATAAATTATATTTAATTTATAATTTTATTACCTAAATTTAGAACTTAATAAATTTAATTTTTTTGCCTCTTTCTTTACATATATTTTTTTCATCAAAAGTTGAACCCGAATTTTCTAACTACAGATAAAATTTTTTAATTACTTTACTATTAGCTTTTTTTAATCTATTTATTTTTTAATAAAACTAAACAAGCCAATCCTATTCGTTAAAAAATTTAACTATACTACAATTGAATAAATCAGCTCACAGCTACAACACTTTGCTCCTAATATTCATTCATCACGAAAGTAAACCATCCAAGATCAGTTGCTCATTAAAAAAATCCGATTTTAAATGTCAAGGCAATAATCACTCAACGCCTTCATCTCTAAATTCAACCATCTCACATTTAAATATATCTACACCAGGTATCGAAGCAAAAATGGAACGATTATCAACACAAACGCAAGAATCAGGCTTCGTATCATTACACTCACAAAGGTCTTCCTCACAAAGTTACGGAGCTGTAACGACATTGACAACTGGTAGCAATAAACGATCCTCACAACCTAGCGCTGGACCAGGATTATGCGCTTACACTTCGCAGAGCCTTCAGTCTTTCAGCCAGCAACGATTATCAGCTGCTGAGACAGGATTAAATGGTTCGGTGCATCACAGGACCAGTGCAACATCAACAATGACCAGTTCGCGCAGCGTACATAGCGCGACTGGTATTACTGCTGATCCTGCGTTTATGGAGAAATTGGTAAATGTGCGTGATGCTGCATGGCGTTTTATGTGTTTACCTTTTTACCTTCGTCATATCCTATTTTTATAATTTTTTATCTTTTTTTTTTATTTTTTATTCTGATTGTAATTTTATTGTGTGTACAGTATTAATGTTTTGTTTATATTAGTGTCTCGCATGAGTTGAAATTGATTTTTAAAAGCTTATTATACAATGTAAACGATAGAAGCTTTTATCTTAAAATACATAATAGTACGTAAGCGTGACATTGCTAGAATTGTTAAAAAAAAAAATTGTAAAATTGTACTGAAACGTGTAAAAATAGAAGTCTACCTTATCTTATCAAAAAAATACTAACGCTTATATTGTCTATCTTTCTCTAATTCGTTATCGACAAAAACAATACCAGCTAATCGCTATCCAATCACCTCGTACAAAATACACATATTTATTTGTAGTTAGCTATCTTATATACTACATTTATTACAATGTCCTAAGTGGAAATAGTATTGTTAACAAAGCGCCGTTCTTATAATTATTTCAACAGGAAATCGAGGCATTGGCAAATTCAGAGTCAAACGGTGTACCGCCAGCTTTACCAGAAAAACGTTCAAAGCGACGTAAAGAACGTCTACCGTCGCAGTACGACAACGTACCGGAGAACGAACAGCATCAGCATTTATCGACTTGCAGTTTACACGCGAGTAATGGTAGCAGTCCAGTTGATGGTGGTAAACCACCGCCTTTGCCGATTAAGAAGAGACACAGTAAGTTTTTTTTTGTTTTTCTCAAGTATTTGTATTTTTTATTAATATATTGTATCCTTTTATCCTCTATATTATGCCTATTTCCTCGCATTATGTTATCTTCGATTTTTCTATATCTGCGACATATGTATAATCGGAACAATATTGCTGCTTTTGTTTGATGTCGTCTGTTCTTTTTTTTTTTTCTTACTCTTTCTTTTATCTGACTATCGGAGTATCTCTCTTGGAAATTTTATGCGCGAGTTGTAAATATTTAGCTATTTTGATGAATATTTTTTCTTTTTTTTTTAATTCTAATAAATATTAAAATAAAAGTAAATAATTGAATGTGCTTTTAAATTTGAGCTTTGATTGCAATGAAATATATAATTTATAATCAATAATTGAAATTTAGAAAATTAATGTTATGAAAGATTAACATATACTAATTTTCATCTCTCACTAAAGTTCGTTTCAATTATTAATACCAGCGTATGATCATTTTTTTTTTCTATATTCAAATGAAACAATAGTCATAATTCGATTTTTTTTTAATTGACAATTTAACGATTTAACGAATAACTGCATCATGCAAGCGACTAATTAAAAACAATTTAACTATATAAACGGTACTCGTGTTCTCTAGCATACCAATATTATCCATAATCACAAAAAAAAAAAATAATTATTATTTTTTCCCGGATAAAATCCAAAGTCGTGAGTCATTCTGTTGTTTATTGACAAGCCGGAATGTATAACGTCAATTGCAAAATAAATGGCACAGCAAAAATTAAAAAAAAAAAAAAAAAAATTGATAACAAATCCAAATTTATTTCCTCTCTCTCTCTCTTTTTCCTTCCACCTTTTACTCTTTCTCCCCTCCCTTCCTCTAAAAAAAAATACCTGTTTATGCGTTATGATGTTGAAACTGATGCAATGTTTTGTTGTCCTCCAGTGTTCCAATCTGTGGCATATTCCGGTAAGTGGGATGTTTCGCCCACACAATATATACAAATCATACTTTGTTCAACATTTATACAATATCAAAAAAAAAAACCTCGGCTATATCAATTATCCACACGCTATTATACACCTTATATACATACTTTTGTCCAATATCGATCAGCTATCAGTTATCCTCCTCCTCCTCCTCATTCTCTTCCACAACAATACATTAACACATGACCTTCCTAATATCACATTGCATTTATCATATATATTTATATATATTTTTATCCACTCCATTACATAAACATTAATAATCGTGCTTTGAACGTGCAAGCATGATTGCTACCTTTGCTAAATAAATACATACCACATACACACGCATTTTTTTATACTTTTAAAATCTCAACTCATCAACTCATACACATACACCTTGCACAAAACATATAATACATATAGCATCATCATAAAAAAAAAATATATATATCTAGCTTTGACTTTTTGTTGACTGACATTAACACTTGTGTATAATTATTATATTACTGCATTCGCTTATATTACGACTCTCGCTATATCCTCCTCAAAATAGCTTTTTTATATAAATAGTATCCATACTTCCATTTCCAACGTTTGTGTGTGGGTGTGTTTGTTTCTATGCTCTGCAAGTGTGCGCGCGCGTGTGTGTGTGTGTATGTGTGGAATATAGTAATGCAGCTTCTGCAGCAATATTTAGCGAACAGTAGGTATCACATAAATTAGCACATCATACAGCACTGACATCTCGACGAATATAATTTTTAGTATTTTCACGATCGTTCTCTCTCATTACACTTGAGAAAAGAAATAAAAAGAGAATAAAAAAAAAATATTCCTTACGTGTACGAGTTAAGTAAGCAGTGGTAGTGGTACTTTCTGAGAATCGGTCACAATGGAATGCAAGCACATAATATAGCTTTCCCTCTCTCTCTTTTAAAGTTTGTTAATATTATATCGCGACTGGAAAAATCAGCAAACAAAAAAAAAAAAATCGTTGCAAGTGGTTTTGACGCGATCGTAAAAATTGCAGTCTCGCGAGTTTCATACATCTGTCGTGAAATTGACGTGACAGTTTATAGATATCAATAATAATTAAACTTTATTTTGACACGTGTTAAAAATCTATTAGTTGCAAACCAAGATTACCATCGATAGATTATTGGAATATCGTCTTTCAACAGTTTCATCGAATTTCGCTAAGTTGTTAAACATATAGCCACAGCATGTCGGTATATAAACTCATACATAAATCTAATCAATCCGATAAATAACTGATTACAATACATAACACTGATTACATATACTTACTTTTCTTACATCTATACTATTTGCGCCTTTACACACATACACACACTATCTGACAGTAAGCACATCCCTAAAATTATAGATCAACTCAAATTGTTTATTTTTATTTAGATATTATACATCATTCGAATCAGCATAGCTCGATATTTTCATTTTATGTATTTATTCGCATATGTATATTAATTATACATTAAAAAAAATTATCAGCTTGCTTTTATAAATTATACGAAATAAAATATTTCTTGTATTTCTAACGAACGAACTTCTGCAAATAAAATTTATAAAGCTCTCGCTAGTTAAAAATACAAGAAAAAGCAAAATTCAAAATATAAAACCTTAGAATAAATTAAATCTTGAATATATCTTATCATTATAGTAATGGCGTATATGGAGATGTTTGGCAATTGCTCGCATAGCAGCAACGAATTCATCGCTGGTTTGGGCACAAGACATTCTATGGCAGCTTATAATTCCATGCAAGCTGAATGGCAGCAACAGCAACACGATATGGCTTTAACTACGACACAATCCTGCTCGTTTATGAGCCACACGATGAGTAGTAGTTTACACGATACAAGCAGGTAAAATCGAACTTACAAGCTTATCTACTCTTACTTATATTCCAGATATTCGATTTTTATACTTAACTAACATAATTAATTTTTTATTTTTCAGTCACAGTGGGTTTGCCACGATGGGTCAATTACGTGAATTCTGTCCAGATCCAGGACAGCCACCAGCATTACCACCTAAACGTTCGCGATCTGGTACGAAACCAAATGCCATAACACCACCACCACCTGTACCACAACAACAACAACAACAGCAACAACAACAACAACCACCTGTGTCTCCAAGACCTGTTCCTACGACACCTGTGTCACTTACTACGACTAATGTACAGAATGTGGCACGAGAGTTGGCACCGACTAGTTTTGCTGTTACGTCTACGCCACTTAAACATGAAGAGTCGGGTTTACTGTCTTGTCTGCCTGATAAAAAGGATACGGTTTCTGTCAATAGTATTACGATGGTATGTAGCTTTGGATTTATTTTATTTGGTTTGGATTATTATTGAAGTTTAGTTAATTTTTTTATATAAATTAAAAAAAAGTATCGCAAAGTTAATTTGACTGTACTGTGTTACGTAAATTGTTATTAGCAATGAAAAAAGATAATGATCGTACAATGCTAACATAATTATGTAGATTTGTAAGACCTAGTTTAGATAGACTAAACATTAAACAATAAAAAAAAGTAAATCTGCTTACTCATGCTTACATTTCATATGCTATTTTGTTCCAACAGAATAACAGCCTGAATCTTGATAATTCACCACGGCCATCAAGTAAAGCACCATCGAGTATCTCGATAGACGACAACTCGTTAGATCTACGCGACGTCGAGCAAGACGATAGTATGCTGGATGAGCTGGAGATCAATAAGTATCTTGTGCTCAAAAAACCAGAAGAAGAGGGTCCAGATATTAGGGGTGGACATCCTGATGCTTTACTTATTCATGCGACGAAAGCGAATAAACATGGTATGTGTGATGTTTTGAATAAAAAATTGATATGTTTTTTTTTTAATTTTCTTATCATACGTAGATATGTGTGTTATGTAATTATTTTGTAATTACATTGACACGTGTTTGAGTGATAAGAAAAACTTAAGAAAAAACTATATCGATTGATCTTTAATATCATATATTTAATCACAATCATATTCACAATCAACATTTTTTCTAACGCCACATCATTTTCTGTTTGATACCCGCATCATAGACGAGAAAGAATCAGGTTAGTCAAAGTAGAAAAAGCTTATGTAGTAGTATAGTTAGAGAGTAGTCCTTTCACGCTTGTAATTCATTTTTCAAATCCTTTCAACAACCCAACTAATTAAAACTATCAACTTTTTAGATTTCCTGTATCAGGAAGCTTTCCTAACGACCTACCGTACATTCATGTCACCACTCGAGTTGATAAAGAAGTTACACAGGCGGCATCAACGTTTCTCTTGTTCGCCAGACGTGGTGAAACAAAGGGCTGCTAGGGAGGCATTTTCTCTGCTGGTCAGAGTCGTCAGTGATTTAACGTGAGTTGTAAAATCAACTATAAAAAAAATATTATTCCATTCATTTAACTGATTACGGTACAATTTACACTTGTATTTTATAGGATATCCGATCTAGACGACGTATTACTACAAACTCTAATGGAATTCGTACAACAATTAGTATGTAGTGGTGACCTCACGATGGCTAAAGCACTACGTGTCAAAATCCTGGAAAAGCATACAGCGAAACAGATGCAAACTGCACAACCGATACTCTCATCACTCAGTGTATCGACTAAGCAAGCGTCGTTGCTTGACTTTAAGAGCGAACAAATAGCTGAACAGATGACTTTGTTAGATGCTGAATTGTTCATGAAAATCGAAATACCAGAAGTGCTTATCTGGGCTCAAGAACAGAATGAGGAACGTAGTCCTAATCTTACGAGGTTCACCGAACATTTTAATAAGATGTCGTATTGGGCAAGATCGAGGATACTTGAACATAGGTAAGTTCGTTAGTAGCAAATTTGATAATTTTGAATAAAGATTCGGTACTTAAAAATATATTGTTTATTACAGGATGGAGAACGAAGCTAAGGATAGAGAAAAGTTAGTCGTCAAGTTTATCAAGATAATGAAACACCTGCGTAAAATCAATAACTTCAATAGCTATCTAGCTTTACTCTCGGCACTAGATAGTGCACCTATACGCAGGCTCGAGTGGCAGAAACACATAACTGAGGGTCTCAAAGAGTATTGCGCTCTTATCGATAGTTCCAGTAGCTTCCGGGCGTATCGGCAAGCTTTGGCTGAGACTCAACCACCTTGTATTCCTTATATGTATGTTTTAATAGCAGCTCTTTCATTTTTTAATGTCGTTAAAAAAAATTGTTTATTAATCCTGGATGTTTGTTTATTTTTAGTGGTCTTGTTCTTCAGGATTTGACGTTTGTGCATATAGGCAACAGTGACTTGTTACCCGATGGTAGTATAAACTTTTCCAAACGATGGCAACAATTTAATATTGTTGAGAATATGAAGAGGTTTAAGAAAGGGTAATTTAAATTTTAAATAAATGCTTATTATTCTTTATAAAAATAACTATTTTAATTATTATAATTCTTATTACAGAACGTACAATTTCAAGAAGAACGAGCGCATAATAACGTTCTTCAACAACTTTAGTGATTTCCTATGCGAAGAGGCTATGTGGCAAATATCCGAGAGTATAAAGCCTCGCGGTGGCAAGAAACCGCAAACACAAAACTAATCATCCCTCTTTAATCCATCGCAGTAGTTGACAAATTTATCTTCGTTCTCCGTAGCGACGATTAATTTTTCCTCTACTCATATTTGGTATGTTCGGTTCATGCCAATATGTTTACCAATATTATCCTGAAAATTTATTCTACATGACGTTATTAATTCTGTGAAAAAAGATAGAGGCCGAAAATGAGATTATATAGGAGGAGACCTCTATGAGGTAACCTTTGCGATTTGTACACATACCACCCCATACACACATTACATTTAAATCGAGTAGATAGAACAGCGATTTGTTACATTAGCGACACATCAATGAAACGGATAAGCATTCTTCTACAATCAAAGGGAAGAAATTTACCTTTCCGCGTTGTGATAAGCGATAAAAATTTAAAAAATAATGCGTGAACGTTTAGAGATGAGGATTTATTGCGAAGCGCCGAATATTAAGCGGTTATTATATACATGCTCAATGTCAATCTTCTTTATATAGTTAGGCAGAGAAAGAAAAAAAAATGTAGTCGAAAATTAGAAGCGCAAATATGTTAGAGCGCTTTCTTGTAAAATAAAAATATAATTATAAGGAGAATTTGTGAATTAAAATATAGGTCAAATTCGCGCGACGTTGACTTTGTAGGTAAAAAAAAAAATATCACAAATTTTCGAGTGATACGCTTTAATTATATTGTGAAAGAAAATAAGTGGATCACGTGAGAACCCCCTATGCATATTTAGATGAATATGAATTACCACTTATTAGAATTTCGTGCGTATTTATTTGTCGATAAATATAATTTAATCGATTTTTTTTGCAATTTCCTGCGCGATACGTGTGTAGCAGCATGTTGTACAGTAAATTCGATAGAAAAACAAAAAAATTTAGGAAAAAAAAAATATAAATTTTTTCAGTTTTCGAATTGATACGAGTAGATGGTAGATAAAGAAAATAATAATAAAATTCATTAGGAATTAAAGAAAAAGTCTAAGTTGTTTCTATGATAGCTTTTGTGTAGATAGCTGCGTTTTTCAAAGGGTCAACAGCGGAACTGTTGGCTCCACACAAGGAAGAACACCAATTACGTTGATTATAACCAAGTAGCTCGTGCGCGGCATCGCAGTAATGACCGTTGTGGCGTACATATGTCTAAATTTAATAAGCGCGTAGGACGATGATGATGACTGAAAAAAGCCGATGATTGCAGTCTAGCGCTTATATTATATATACCACCGTCTTTTTTGCCAGGAAATTCAGGAAGCTTGTCGTTTGATAACGAGCTCTCGGTTTTCGAGGATCGATTCGCTACTTTCTATAGATGATTAGAAAATAATAATTCGATTTGTAAATTAATTAGACGAGTGAGATTTGTATAGAAGCAGTTTTTTAAGTTAGCCGAGACGAGCGTGATATATAGTCTTGTAAGGCTGGCAATTGTAAATTTTGTTTGGTGCTGTATTTGTATTTGATATAACTTTAGTGGTCAATCTGTAAGGAGGGAAAAAAAGGCTATTTTATTTTTATGTACTGTTTTTTGCTAAGCAAAAATATGTTAGTTGAGATAGTGTGAGAATGTCTGTATGATATAGATAAAGATAAAGAGTGAGAATTTTTCATAAATCGCATATGTAAATTATAATATTCAATTTCTAATTGTATTTATTGATGTGCGTGATGTTGTAATAAGAGTGTGCATGTTTAAATTGAATATATGAGATATAAGCATGGAAATTAGAAATGGACTGAAAAATTACGGAATTCCCTTTTAAGCAATATTGATAAGTTTCGCGATGCATATATACATCGAAAAAAATTGTTCATTGAAAATTAGGTAAACAAAATAAGTCTGCAATTTTTCAAAAGTAAAATTTATGGTATGACGATGTTTTTGTTACTTATATAAAGTTAATTGAAATGCGTATTTTTTAAATAATAAAGAAGGGATTCGTAGAAAACATTTTTGAAATTGATTCAGAAAAAAATATACATTGTTTTGCATTATTTATTTGAAACAAAATTGTTAAATTTACAAATCATATTTGTAACATAATTTTTTTAACAATTTTTTTTTTTTAAACTTTAATTTAAAAATAAGTTTTGTGAATATTTGTTAAAATAAAAATAATTTATTAGTGGTGGCTACATCTTTGTTATCGTTATCGTATTTGAAAACAAATCACGAGTAATAAATGGCCTAAGGTGACCGAGCTGTTAAGCAATCCGACCATATCTTTGACTTAAATTTTTCAATCTCACTGTAATATATCAATGTATTTTTGTAAGCCTAGATTTTGTCCTCCTTCAATGTGTTTTGACAAGCATTTTTACAGGCTTCGTTTGTGTGTGCAAAAATTTAAATAATAGATGAATTATAGCATTAAATAAACAATGTAATATATAATCAAACTTCTTGTACATTATATATAAAAATGAAAAATAGCTCAAATACTTTAATTAGACGAATAATAGCAAAGCATGGTTTCAAAAAAAATGAGATTAAATTTTTTAAATTATAGATAAGCTAACAAAAAAGGATTTCACATTTGTCAACATTAAATTTTGTTAAATCTGTAATCGTGTGATCATTATTTAAAAAAGCAAGATTGAAATTGATAATATAATTTATTTCTCATGCAGCTGTAATAGTATTTATTACCAATAATTGTAAAATATAAATTGTATGTATTGTATGTACATGTAAATGTGTCATCGGTTCCGAAGTCACAAACACACACTACACTACACTATGCATAATTTTTTATAATTTTGAAACATACTCACGTGCGATGCCATATTACATTTTTCACCTAAGTCATACGTTTATATTTTTATTTAACACATAAAATAATGAATCAAAAATTTTAATTTCTTATTTTTATTTCCCTTATTTAATTATAATTTACATTATTTGTATAATACATAACTATTTGAAAATGAATATAGCAGTATTGTAACTGCATATTAAAAATTCTGTCTGTGATATATACAATTTTTATACACTGATAATTTTATATTAAAATTTCTTTAATATTTTTTAATTGTACATATGCAAATTAAATTTCGATTTTAATAAAAATTTGGAAAAAATTTATGCAAGACATTTTGATGCTAACTACTGGATAATCAAATTTTTTATAAGACCTGATATCATTTAAAAACCTATTAATTTCGTTTGTAAAATTAAAAAGATTTTGTAATATAGTATATAGTTTAACATGCAGACAGAATTTTCTATTACACAATTTTGTTGCTTACCTAACAAATTAATAAAAAATATATATGGCGTATATCGCTGTGTCATAAATATAAGTGTAACAAATAAAAAAAAACTAATTATGAGTGAGATAATATAAGCCAGTGAATGCGCAACGAAAACTATATTTAAAAGAATATGTACGAGAACATTAAAGACTCGATTTTAATCGATTATAGGTAGGCAATTGAATAAGAAAGAAAGTATCAAGCAAATGTGATCAGGTTTTCATTATTCGCGCTGTTATACCCCCAACACTTGAAAATGAAAAATTACATTATAAATATAATAATAATAATAATAATAATAATATAGAGGACTAACATATGTGAACCATTAAAAAAAAAAAAAAAATAGTAATAAAAACTCGACGTTTTTTTATATTTTATGCTCGATGTACATGTACGTATGCTTTTCAGAGAAAAGTCATATTTCGCAATTTATAGAGGATATGACAAGTGAGTAAATAATGCGTTACATATACGCCAGAACTAGGGTGTACACTACATACACGCGATAAATGTAGCTTTTTATTTATTTATTTTTCCTTTGAAAAATTAATTTTTGACACAACTGTGATTAGCAATAGTAAATATAATTTTTTATTATTTGTTAAATAATTCTAGTCATTTAAAAAATTATTTAATTCAAAATTATTTAATTTTATAATTTTTTATATTTTTTTGACATCTGAAACATTCTTCATTGAATAAACATATTTTCAAACTCTGCATTCACAATATAAATACATTCTTCACTGAAATTTCGTCCATAATCATGACAAATGCCAATAACAAAAACATTTTTAACGTAAAAGAAAAATGCAATAGACAATTTTTAACAGCAATTATATTAAAGGCAATTTTTAGCGAAAAATACCGTTTTAGCCATCTTTTATCTGAAATAAATGTGCGTGTACTTTTAAGGCTTAGCAAAAGTAAAAAAAAAATGAAATAAAGCGAGAACAAAATAAAAAATCTAATCATCGTAGAGGACCGAATAATATATATACAGCTGTAACAAAAACATTTTAGATGAAAAGAATGTTTTAACATAGAATTTTGTTGATATCGATCGATATAAACTTGAGCATTTTGATATAACACAAACGTAAAAATATAAGAAGGAAAAAAATAACAAATAGTGAAAAAAATGCACGTGATTCCGTTAAAAATGAGTTCTTCTGTTAATTATATTAATTTACGTTTTTAATGAACAGTCAATATATCAATCAAACGGTCTGCAACACGCTATTTAATCGATACATAAATAAAAAAATACAAAAATGTGTTTCTACGTATTTCTCACTCTGCGATAGTACACCATGGCTTTGTAATTCAAATAACATTCATATAATAACAAAACCAGCAATAAGCGTAAGTTTGTTAGAATCAGAAAAAAAAATAAATAAATGATGAGAGATTGACGATATCTGGAATGCACAAAACAAATAGTAATAATCACATACATATCCATTGAATAATAAAAATCGAGTTGCTATATTTACAAAATAAGAAATGAAACTAGAATTATAATGCTCTCGATATTGAATCACAGAATATTAAATAGAAACAAGAAAAAAAAAGACACAGCGTCGATGGGGCACAATTATTAATAATTTTTTTTTAAAGAAATCATACAAAAAAAGAAAAAGGATCTTATTCAGTTGTCACAATAATGTTTTATTAATCGACTATAGGATGAGTTATGCTAGCGTTTATAAAAAATCATTTGCATAAATTTCATATTCCATTATTCATATGTACACAAATGCGAGAAAAAAAAATTAGACATTATAACACTCGAGCGTTAAAAAATATCAAAGTCAAGCGTAAAATCGAGTAAAGCATTGGTTATTGCGTGCAATTACAAACGATATATGCTATTTAGTGTGTGATAGCCATTTGATTATAATTATTTTCTGTATTATTATTAATTATCAGTACTGTAATTATAAAGAAAAAAAATCCACATATAGCGTGTAAGAAAAAAAAAGAACATTTTTAATTATCGACAAAAGGTGAAAAATAAAATGATAATAAAAAAAAAGACAATTATGGTTATACGTACCACATCAATGTCTCTCACGACTAGTTTTTCTTTTAATAAACTAAACCTATACCTCACGCAGTCTCCCAAAATCCCATCATTTTTTTTTTCCATCAGAATTCAAATCTCATATCCATATATCCATACACACAAACAAACAGACCATTCGCACTCAGAATAAAAGAGATCATCTCATATCCCATCAACAAAGGAAAAAAAATACATACATGGTACACCCATATATATTTCACCATATATAATATAAGCCAGAGTATATTGGAAAAGTCATCAAAACGAACGAAAAACTGATGTACCTATGTTATATAGAAGTGTCTATAAGCCCCTTTACTCGCTGACAGCCAAAAAGGTACAATAGACCAGATTTTCCAAGAAAACATCAGCAGCAGCAGCTACAAGCGCGAAACCAATTTTCGCGTCGACATATAGGTATATATATAACGTGTGGGCCCTCCCGTAGTGATTGTGTGCGTTGAAAAACAGATTACAATAGGTGGAAAAACTTTCGGATTTTCTCGCTCTTTTCATACGTATCTCAAAATATATCCAAATATTTTTATTGGCTAGATATATAAGAAAATCTTTTTCTTTTTTTCGTTTGGAGAGAGTGAGAGAGACCCTCCACAGTGCATTATTATAAATATATAGGGTATATATAAAAGGTTTGTTCTCTATATAATTCTGTTGGTATATAATGAGGTGAACATTTATATACGAGAAAACTTTTTCTTTACAAAGGCAAACTGTAACATATACCTACATATAGGCCAATAGAAATTTTTTTTTTTCGGTTTTAGTTTTGTTGGGCTGAAATTTTGGCTTTCAGTAAGAAATCTATATTATATATATATATATATATATATATATATATATATATATATATATATATATATTCTATTCTGAGCTTTTTAATCCGTTGGATTTATAAGGCGCATTTGGCTTAGACAGATGTGTACCAAAGTAATGAAAAGGCGTGTGTGTGTGTGTGTGTGTGTGTGTGTGTGTGTGTATTATCAGTTTGTTGGAAAAATACTTAAATCCAATGTTGCTCTCGTGTGAAATGCTTTTAACCTTAAATCGAATCGCTTGGGTATTGATGGTCACTTGGCTCCTAAACCACGGCAACCCAATAGACAATATTCGCTTTCGATACTTTTGTCACCAAGACCACCATCATCATATTTTTTTTAATCCATCTCATCACAATAAAGTTTTAAAGAAAAACAGATAAATATAATACCATAAACGATTTTTATTATTTTTATTTATTATTTATTTTATTTATATAAATTTAAATTTTTTTTATCAATATAAAAATTAATATTTACTTTGATAAAAATTTATTTGATGTATACACGAGTTAAGAACCTCTACTTATAGTTATAGAAAAAACTTATCAAAATGTATATTACGAATAACAATAGTAAATCCTATTGAGAAAACATTAATTGTACTATCCTCCCTCAAACACATACGTCAATATACATATAAAAAGGCAAACGCAGCCTGGAACATAATTGTATATATACAGCTTCGCGGGAAATGAGCTGCTGAATATACTCCTACCATACTCTTTCTCTTCCCCCTTTTCCTAATCTTTAGCTCTCATATATGCTTTCTTGTAGAGTATATATAAGTAAAGTCCAAGGATCGTTTTCCTTTTAGTGGCTGCTGCTCTTGTTGAAAAAAGCAGTCATATATATACCTACTCTCCCCCTTTATGCCCACACCTGAAAGATTTACCTTTCACTCTGTATAATCCCGGTGTACGTGTGTCACAATGCTACTTTTTTTTATTATTTTCTTATACCCTGCAGTTTAGCCTTCTTAAACAACCTATAGCTGCTCTCTCACTCTGTATAAAGGTCGTATTCAATTTCCAAACGTTTATTTATACATTCGATCGTCATCGATTCTTTATTTTAAAATTTATATAAGCGTAGTACGCATGATTTTAAATATCGCAGTTATTAAATCTTTTGAGTTTACATTTTAGTCTTACACTATTGAAATAAGTATCCTATAAAAAAATAAATTTTTATATCAGCAAGCACGACACATCGGGTATATTAAAATGCATTATATTGATTTTTACGTATGGATACGTTGGTGTTCATATGTCGGTTATATAGGTATATCTTAAAGTGTTTTCGTATTTCTGAATTAACGTATATATACTTTTCGGCTGGTCGCTTTATATAGATAATTCAAGCGCTCGACCATATAAGTATACAACAAGTTATAGTATAGGTTGTATATACTCATACACGCTCGATTGAGTTTTCTCTCACATATAAAAAGACACACCGGGAGAGATTTCTCGCTTCTTTCTACGAAATAACGTATAGAGAGCAGATTTTTCTTTAGCCCTCTCAGCTTTTGCCGTTCGATACATTTCTTTTTCTCGCTTTCTTTAACACGATCTTTTGATATCCTATACTTTTTGCTGAGATCGTTAATTCGCTGCGCTTTTACGCTTGAAACGACGAATTATCTCGCGTTTGGAAGATGCGTATATACGTTTTTAAGAGTCGGTACGAGATGAGAGGAAAAGAAAATCTTTAATCAGAAAAATTTTTAGGATATAGAAAAATATAGAGAGGGTAAGAAGCGTATATAGGTTCTTTATGATGCCTCTTCAAGAGAGAGAGAGAGAGAGAGAGAGAGAAAGAGAGAGAGAGGTAGGCTTATGTACGTGTGGTAGAGCTTGTCGAGATTTTGGTAAAGGAATGAAAGAAGGAGGAAGAAGATCCTGTAAAGATGCGCACACGCGCGCGTGCCCTTTTTAGAGACCTGTCGGATTAACCTATACCCGCAGTAACAGTAGTAACTGTAACCTCGGCCGCGAAAAGACAGAGCATAATATATATATAGTCACAGAATTACAGTCCTATGGATTATCGTATAGTAGAGGAAAGAGATAGAAATATGGTTCTTGTATACTAGTGATTATCATTCGTTTCTGTTTCTTCTTCTTTTTAGCTTTTATATTCTGGGCGGGATATATGTATTATTGTATGCTTTGTGATTTTTTGAGTGTATCGCTATTTGAATTATATATGTATATATCTATCTCTTTTTTTCTTTTTAATACTACTTTGATATTGTGATATCTGGAGTTATTTTATGAAATGAATGTTGGTTATGCCGTTGGCAATCGGCTTTTATACTTTTTCTTTACGTTGTATGATAAAGAAAAAAATATCTTTGTTTATACGATGAAAAGCTGATTAAATAACTTCTACTCTTTCATGTAATATATCAACTTGTTATAATATACTAACTGAAAATAATAGTTTTCAAATAAGAAAAAAAAAAATCTCAAGTCAATCCATCGTTTTTTTTTTTAAAACATAATTAGCCTAAACAACTTTAAATCTTTTGTCAATATTTTTCTTAAGTAAGAAAAGATCGATAATATATCCATGAAAAAATAAAAAAGGAAGTTTATTCCGAAGCCGTAAACATCCGGAAGAACCTATCCAAGCTAAAGACGAATAAAAAAAAAGGAGTAGAAAAAGAAAAAAAAGGGGTTGGAACGCGATAGCTAATCGGGAAAGCCCAACGGCAATCTTGGCTTTCAGAACATATAGTCCAAATCGATCGATCACCTTCCCACGCACACACACACACCACGAGCAGCATACATTTTTTTCGAGGCGAACGTGCAAAACAAGGATAGCTGAATATTTCTTTTTTTTTCTCTCTCTCTCTCTCTTGCAAGTATATAGCTCTTAACGTTAACGTAACCCACTGCCAGCGGCTTCCCTTATACCCTCTTTTTTTTTTTGTAGCCAATCGATGATGATGTAATTATCCGGGCGCTGAATTTTTTATCGGCCTGGAAACAATAAGGTGTTTTCAGAGCAAACAGTATAACTCTCCCGCTTGGGAAAAGGGAGCAACACGAGTAGAGAGAGACTTACCCAACCATATACCACCGCAATACCTTCCCCTTTCTCGCTTTAAACTCTCTCTATCTCTTTATCTCTCCTTTTTTTCTTTCTTCTCTTTCTAACTGTTGGGTAGACCTTGCAAACGCTTACTTGTTTCCCTTTCTTTTTTTTTTCATTTTCTTCATTTTTCTTTAATTTTATTTGTATAGTTATATTCGTACAGATTTTTCCTTTAATATACATATTTCTAGTTTTTAGTTTTCAAACTTTATATTTGCATACTGGCTCTTTTTCTCCCGAACTTACTAAAACTTTATTATTATGTATATCCATTGATATTTAAATGCGATTGGTATACCATATATACATTTTATACAACGTTAACTAAAATATTTACAAAAAAAAGTGCCTTAACTTATCTAAGTTTCTATACATTTTATACGTTTACTTTTTAAATACATTTCAGTTATTGCAAGCTAATCAAATCATCAATAAAATAATTATAAATTATGACCTACTTTTCAAATTTTCACCAAACATTAGTTAATCAAATCCTTATATAAAACGCACGTATACCTATATCCATCCTGTTGACACTCCTTCATCTAATATAATAATCTCCATTGCAATCGAGCATCAAGCTTATACTATCAAAGCTTCACTACCTACAACAGGGGAGAAATTTGCCACCCTCTTATAGCACTTTAATTTTCTATGTGTCTCTCGATCTTCAATCTTTATATATAGATATCTGTCGCTTCTCCTATTTGTCTTTTACTCTTCTAATTTGTAATGCGTACCGACGTTAAATCGTCCCCTTAGGGCAATTCATACTGATTAAAACTCCCTATACCCCCTTATGAAGTTGTTGTGTGTATATGTGTGATTGCACGAGAGCCTGTATATATATGCTTGTTAAGCTGATGTAGGTATACCTATACTTATATGTATATATACCGGCAACGTTTAATAGTCGGATAATTCATTGTACTTTTTGCTCGACTGATCATTTGCCAGTTAGTGAGGTGAGTACCTATAGCTTTTAAATAGATCTATTATTATATATTGTAGGGAAAACAAAAAATAAGAAATAAGAATATGTGTACCAACAACTGGTCAAAAGCACCGCTTTATACTTTTCATTCTTTTCTTCCTTATATTATATTAGCCGAATATATACACGTATATAAAATAAAAACACTTTAAGTAGCATACAGAGCCAGTTTACCGACAAAAAAAAACGCTAAAAGAAAGCCGCCTTTCCGCACGATGTACGTACAATATTCATTTTTTTTTCTTCTTCTTATACATACATACTATTTTCCAATCAATATATACATCTCGCGAAATGACCACCTAGGTGTATCTTGTGTGTATTGTCCACAATTTTCCCAGCAATTAGTAAGCCGAATTTAAGTATAAGACGTCGTTCTTACATAAAAGAAGAAGGAAAAAAAGAGAGGAGACGTGCGCAAAGAAGCATATTTCCAAGAAAGTTTACCAGGGGTATATGTATAGGTGAACCAACCTATATGATGATGATGATGATGATTGTTCGCGTGTTCCGGATTATTATGAATAGAGTAGTAGGTCCGGCGCTAATACCGCGACAATGAGCCATGTTTTCGCGCTCTGGCTAAAAACTGGCCTGTTTACCTTGTATGTATATATGTATGTATATATGTGTGTGCACGTCCGGCTCAGGTTACGACTTTATGGTTCTCGTACCTTATATATACTACCAATCATCACACTTGACTGACTGCGCCTTTTTAACTTTGGTCAGCAACCACGGGAGGTATATATGTATAACTTATACCTATAGCTTGACCACTTCTTTGGACCTTTTTGTGCCTTCTTCTTCTTCTTCTTGGTGGGGCTGACCATTTGAAAGAGGAAAAAGTAAAATTAGGTCCCTTGGAGTATAGTGCGAGGAGGTATAGTATATGAAAGACTGGTTTTAAAGAAGAAAATATAAAAAGGGGTTTTTCCTTGCAAATGTTTATTTGTGCGTGATACTTTTTCTTTTTTTCTCTCTCTCTTTTGGCTTTAGAATGAGGTCTTTTATTTGTTTGAAAAGTTTATTTCTTGCTGTGCGAATGGGTGTTTATTGTGTGTAAAAACGAAGGGTAAGTATAGGTATATATTTATTTGTATATTTTGTAAAGGGGTAAAGCAGAAAATTTTGACGATTGTGATACCACTTTTTAATAAACAATGTACCTATATATTATGGGCTAGTGGGTTTTTGCAAGGTTTAGAAATTGTGAGATAAAGTAATAGAGCTTAATTTGTACTGTGTATGTACATTATGCGGTGAATAAAAAAATAGATTTTGTTTTCAGGTTTTTAAAAGAAAGTAATCCAAAAAAAATGAAACTTGTTTATTCTGATTAGCTTACGCAAAAAAGCGCGATAGTTCAAAATATTTTAAGTTGCGTGAAAATTTAATTTTTATTTTTAAATAATTTGATAAGTATAGGTATTATGATAGTAGTTATAAGCCAAGTTAATAAAAATTACGCTCATTATTCTACAAAAAATAACAAAAAAAGCTTTCATCTCACAATTGTATTAAGCTCATAACAATAGCAACAGAAGTAAAAAAAAGAAAAAGTTCCGTTTACATAGATAAAAAGGGAAATATTCTAAAATCTTATTAAAAGAACGTCCGATAAAGCCGTTTTACTATTTCAATCTCATTTACCATACAATAGCCAAACACATTTGTTTAAGAACACCAACTTTATATAATGTACAATCAAAAGATGCCGATTTCTTAAAATCTAATACACGCACGAATGATTGCACCGACAAAAACCAATGCCGAAATAGAAAAATAAAAAAAAAAATCCTAAAAGAAGGAAAGCATTACACACAAAAAAAAAACGAAGAAAGAAAGAGATCGGTAACTTGTAAAGTATGCAGGCCTTAGCGGTTAGCGGCGTAAGTAACGAGGATTACGATTTGCGCCGGAGCAAATATTTGCTTGTGCTCCTGCTGCTGCTGACGCTACGCTTACTACTATATCTATAAAGTCCCTTATGTTTCTCTTGAATAAGATCTTGCGTTCAATGCTGAACGAGTATGATATTGTTTTTCAATGAAACGAGAGCTTTAAATTGTTTATTTTTCATGAAAATTATTTGATCGCTTTATCGAATATTACAAGTAATTCAGGTAAATCAATTTAAAATAGAGGAAAAAAAAAGATTTTTAATCAAATTGACACTACTAAAAATTCGATGTACAATAAATAAATATTGCGCTATAATATATATAAACTAAAAATAAAACAGTTTTTGTATTATATATCAAATCTATTTTGTCAAGTGTGTCCAATAAAGTGAAAATTTTACAGTACGTAAACATAGCTATGTAAAAAACCAAGAGGCCAATGATCCAACAAAACTTTCAACGATAGACTGTTGATTCTGTCCCAATGTGTTTTCCATGTCTTTGTCACGGATTAACCCTATAAACATATAGGTATAACTAAATCTTTTTCTTTCTTTATCTCGCAAGAGAAAAAAGCGCATGTGTGTTTGCAAGATTTTTCGCGTCCTTGAAAACGTAAAGAAAGTATAAGAAGGATTTATATAAGAAAGGGGAAGGATTTGATGAGTGCGCAAGGACTGTTTTCCCTGGCTGTTGATGCTGCTAATGTGTCTGTATAAAAGCTTAAGATACACGTGGTAGATTAGTGTTATATTTTTTGCGTCATCTAAATGGCTGTTGAAATTTTAGCTTGTATTATTGGATAAAAATCGATTGATCTAAATTTATAAAATAACTTTGAAATTTTTTATGCAGTTTAAGATAAATTAAAATTTTTTGTATTAACGGGATGGAATACACCGACAACCTACATTACCGACATTAGCGTATTTTTTAATTTTTTTAATAAAAACAACGTAAAATTTAGCAAAACCCAAGATCATATGCACTTCCTTAGACCATTATCTATCATATAAAAAATTTTCAAGTCAT
>JAPYZE010000839.1:0-31005 GCA_030522805.1 Leptomastidea abnormis
ACACTTAGACTGTTTTCGTTATCACATTGAAATTTAAATACTTGTTTATGTCAACTTAACCAAACTCCGTTTACCCTATAAACAAGTTCTGGTTTCTGCTACAGTGAAAAGACCTTAAAGTCACTTTTCACTAGCGCCCATACGGTTGGCGGCGCACAAAAGTCACTAGAATCCTTATCAATTTGGCACTTATCAAAATTTGTTGTTTTGCAAAAAATTATGGGCTATCGATGAAAACTTTTGGTTGTGCTATTTTTTTCGGCTAATGTGAAATTTTTTAACGTTAAAAGTATTGCGTTACATGCTATATTTACGCAGATACAAGCATACTCGAATATTGCTCGTTTTTTGGAAATATTAATTTTTTAAAAAATGTGCTAATTTTACAAATTGCATTTTTAAAATGTGCTAATTTTTTGACGATTTTTGGGTAATTTTTTTTTTTTTTTTTTGCAATCTCCGGAAGCTGGGGGGGCGTCGGTATAGGTATGTGTGCTGAACGCTAAGCTAATATAACATATAACGCTTAAACGCTATGTAGCTAATGTCGCTATATATATGGCCGTTAAGTGGCGCTGGCGTCAACGCCGTCAACGTCGCAAACAGGATCCGGGCCGGATCAGTTACCGGACTTTCTTAATACGGCAAAATCAGTCAGTCCGATGCAAATCCTTAAATCCTAGAATGCTTATGGTGGCTCAATACCCCTTTTTTAGCATGTTTTTTTATGCATTATTATATCAGTGCTATAAAATCACAATCACAATATAATTTGTATTTCAAATAAATTCTAGAGGTAAGAAAAATATAAAAGAAATTTTTTAATTATTTATTGTTAATAATTCGGTTTTAAAAAAAAACTGACAAATGATGGGAATCTCCGTCAATTTTTGTCCGATTTTGATGATTCAAAATTCTCTTCTTCAGACAAAATGATAGGGAGTCACTAGAGGTCTTTTTACGAAGGGTTAGTCAGAAATTGCATTTGTTGATAAATTTTTTTCTGTTATCATCACGAAAATTTATAAACAAATTAAAAATGCAATTTCTGACTAACCCTTCGTAAAAAGACCTCTAGTGACTCCCTATCATTTTGTCTGAAGAAGAGAATTTTGAATCATCAAAATCGAACAAAAATTGACGGAGATTCCCATCATTTGTCAGTTTTTTTTTTAAAACTATCGATTTCTCGAATTATTAACAATAAATAATTAAAAAATTTCTTTTATATTTTTCTTACCTCTAGAATTTATTTGAAATACAAAAAAAAACATGCTAAAAAGGGGGTATTGAGCCACCTTAAAAGCTTTTAGTCTGCTCAAACGTATAGGAATTCCTTGTAAGGCTGGAAATCATAAAATTATCGAGACCATTATGCGATTATACCTAATATATATTCAGCGCTTTAAAGATAAGCAAGATAAATTCAGATTATGAAGGCAAAAAAAAAAATATGTTTAAATTATATTGATCGATATATTATATTATTTACTTCGAAGTACGCTTGAAACCGTCATTGCCTTTTTAATACATATGAATTTATTAAATGTGGTCAAAAAACACCGCTTATTCGCCTTAAACGTTGTAATAATTTTAAATCCCGCGTATATTGATAGAAAAGAATTTTGAAAAAAGTATCAAGATTTTTTTTTTTAAAGGGTTATATCTGCAAATATCGAGATTCCTTTTTAAATCACGATCATTCTTTTTCCTTTTGGCCATCAAAGATTCGGAAAAGACGCTCGGATTTATTGTAATTCCTAAAGGCAGAGAGGTTTCGCGAGAGGAATTAATTCACAAAATCACAAATCAAAATAGGATTTATAGATTTGAATTTATTATCGCAATTTTTAATCGTTTATAGAAGACGTTTCTTTACAAGTTAACCAAGATCCTGTGCAACCCGAAAAATCGGTAAAGTTGACTATGTTACAACACCCGATTAAAATCGATTAATCGATATAACTAACTGGTTAATCGCACGATTAATCGTCGTAAACCATGCAAATACGTATGATGTCATATTCTGCCGACTATTTGGTATTAATACATATGTATATATCTATATCGACCAATCGTATATATCAAAAGTAATTTTTCCACCCACTGTTATTCTGCTATATCGTGACGTTCGTACGTGAAAACAGCGGGTAAAACGCGCGACGCTATACCTATACGTAAACACGAATTCGCGCGAAAAGCACATCTCACATCACACAGTTTTGCGACAAAAATCAGAAGAACCAAATTGATCTTATATTGGGAAAAAAAAATGGAAAAATCAAAGTGTATGCATAAACAGGAAGGAGAAGAAGTTATTTGTGTGCAAGAAGTTATAAAAAGTGAAGGTGGTATAGAAACTATTACAGTCATCGACGATGATGGTGTTAATCGAGATAATACTCATAGCGAGTCGTCGTCGTCGTCGGAAAAGCCGGAAAGTGAAAATGACACGCTTATGGTAGTCAAGGAGGAGCCGGATGAGCAAGTGCTTACAATAAAAAAAAACAAGGAAAATGGCGAAGTAAGTAAAACAATTAATCAAGCTATTGATTTTTTAGTTATTTTTGAACAAATTATATTTAATTACAAATTTCAGGTAAAATATTACATATCGTGGGATAGAAGTATTGAAAGTAAAACTACAAATTGGGAAGTCACAGCTGATAAAAGTATTATGCTATTTTTTGAAAAAGAGTTTGGAAAAAAAGGTGCAGCAGCGGCAGCAGCGGCAAAACCAACGGCAGAAGATGATCGGAATAAACGAAAAAAGGACTCAAGCTCACCAACAACGCAGCAAAAAAAGCTTCGGGAATCAATTGCCTCGTCTTCATCAACAGCAGGCACAGGAGTTCTAAAAATAATAGGTAAATTTTAATAGTATATAAGTAGCAGCTTAGTGTTGTGTTTTGGTAAACCCGCCTTATTACGCAGACCGACAGGCGCGTGCTGCTGTCGTCGCGCTATAATATATCGCTACGGGATTACCTATATATACATATGTACATACTATATAGTACAATATAATGCCAATGCTATCAGCATCCCCCAATAACCGCGCCGGCAGCCGCGTTGTATACCCCAGCTATATTATTGCAATGATAAAACCGACAGCCTTTATCTTTTCAATGTATGTAAATATACTACATTACATTTTTTTTGTGTTTTAGGTTTATATGATAAAACGGCGTTGCCAAGCACGTCTAATGACGACAATCATGAAACAAAAAGATTTGTGACCAAAACGAAAACATCTTTTGATGAAATTTGTAAGAAATAAATTAATAATTGGTTTACAAAATTGTAAAAACAAATTTTTTTATTATTATTGTTAATTTTCAAACTTTTTAATTAAAAGAGTACAGGATAAAACAACATTTTTGTTCACAGACATGAGACACGTATGTATAAATAATCTATCGTCGCCTTCGAGCAACAAGGTGCCAATTCAGAGCCCACGGCAAGAATGTGCCTATATAGTAATAATAATCAAATTTTTTATACCTAAGTCATTAGCTGAATCTCCTCTTTCTTTTCTATAAAAAATTAAATTTGCAGAAATACAAATAATCCAGATATTCCACTTCAAACAGGAGTAAAAAATCTAAAATCTGAATAGACACGTTCTTGTCGTGGGCTCTGAATTGGCACATTGTTGCCTGGAAGTGACGATATCAAGTCTATTTAAATAAAATAGAAATTTTTTTAAATGTTCTGTAAATTTGCAGACATTGATCGTTGGGATTATGGCAGATTGCCGAAAGGTATTGATGCAATTTCTAAAAAAGTTTAATCCCAAATGGAGTGAAAAGGAAGATATTGTAATTTGTAAACACGTACCAAAAAATATTTAGACAGAACAATGAAATTGTCAATATTTTAAAAGAAGATCTGCGTAAAGAAAAAGTGGTAATAGAGGAAATTCCCGCGTATTTAAAAGAAATGTATATTTTCTTTAGCTTTTATATGCACCCAAACAAGGCTAGACTAAATTTTCCGAGAAAAGTCGATGAAATACAATTGAACGAGATAATTACTTACCTTCCAGCACTTGATATTCTATACAAGCATAGTTTATAGCATGTTTTTTTTTTTTTATTCTTTTAACCGTTTGTGATAATTACAATTTTTAATGTAAATCTAGAAATATGTGTTAATTGATGATTATTGTTTTAGAGATGACTAAATTTTTTCTAATTTAAAAATTTATTATTTATAATTTTGATGTAAATACCTATAAAATGATTTTTTATCTTTAAAAATAATTGTCTTTTCTTTTTTAGTCACAACTTGCTAAATTTTTTACGAGTGAAAATTTCATTCAAAACCAAAAGAGTCGCTCTATTTTTTCTGAAATTTGAGTGACGCTCACTCGATTTGAGTGAATTTTACTCAAATATCGAAAAAAAAGTCACTCTTTTGATTTTGAGTGGAATTTTGCTTTAAAGAAATTTCAAGAAGTGAGAAAAAAATATGTAAATAATGATTAAACAAAGTTATTGAATAAATTAATTTGAATAATTTTTTATAATTAATTTTTCAATTTATTTACCATTTAAAAATTTTAAACCATTTTTTTGCAAGAGAGAATATATATTTGGCAGTGACTTTTTTCAATATATTTTAAAGTTGTATCTCCCTAGTTTTCATTCTTATAATCTTATAAAATATTTATTCAAGGCTGATGGCAGTGTTTATGTTGCCCGTGGCTTTCAGCATCTTCTCGGCATTCTTGGCTGCACGTAGCCGCTCATCCGGCCTGAGAATATCTGCAATAATGGCTTCGTCAGTTCGCCGTTGATCGGCCGGCAAGCTTGCAGTATTCATTTTTGGCGACGCGACAATACTGCTCGTAGATAGTTTACTCTGCGTCGTCGTCGTGCTATCTTCCCTATCTGACTCGTCTGAGCGAGGCTCTGGCGAACCATCTGACGCATCAGACTCCTTTGACAGCGGATTTATTATCACGGCCACTGTTTGTGAATTAGGAACATGGAATGATGCTTTGCCGTTTCTCGATGCACGCGCATTTTGCTTGAGAATCGCTGCGGATTCCTCGTGAAGCTATAATTATTATTTTCTTTAATACGCGTGACTATTTATACTTCAAAAAGTTATTTTATTTAAAAACCAAAACTTTAAAAAATTTACTTTATTGATGTATTTTTTGGAAACTTGATTATTTTTTATTTTTTTAAGTTTGCATAAAAAATGTTTTTACTTACTTTATAAAAAGAAGAGTCTAAGAATAATTCTTGCAAAAATCGCCTCGCTTGAATTCGATACGTATTACTTGCTAAATGCGCAGCTACCTCGGAATACATACATTCATCCTGTGAAAAGATTAAAATACAATATTATTTCAAAATTTATTTTCAGTATTTTTATATTACAAGCAGATAAGTTTACTTCAAAAATATCTGGATTCCGCTGCCTTAATATAAGTAGCGTCTGCCGACTTTGTTTATAAAAAACTGGATTTGCTAAGCGTTGCGTATGTTTCAATATTGCTCTGTAACAAAATATTATTTATTAAAAAAGACAAAAAATAAACTCATTAAAAAATAAAAAAAATGTCAAATCTCGAAATCTAATACTTACTTTCGAGTTTTATCAAGATTGCGACGAAAATCAACATCGCCACCGGCGACTGAGTCGTTTGACATACTACGTTCACGGAGACAAACGAGACAAATGCGCGAGTGATCGCTTGCTGCCGTGTTAGGTTCGTATTCGGAGCACGACTCCTCGTCAGCATCATGAGAGGCTGATGACGTTCTCTGCTTCGGCTTGCCATTTTCCGGAAGCACAAGTCGACTACTTGGACCTGGTGTTTCGGAGTCAATGCTCTCGGTAACGCTTGGTTCGCTGAAGCCGACTCCAGCTATTACGGCGACGGTAGCTGTGGCTGTGGCTTCATCGAAGCTGGTGCGTGATCGCTCCTCGAGAACGATGGCTGGGATTGGCGAGGGACAGTATTCGGAGTCACTCTCGGTCAAATGTGGTTTGTCGATACGGAGTATTCGATTGGAAAGTTTCGAGTCTTCTGCGGCTGACATTTCACTTGCACTGTCCTGAAATACAATAATTGAATAAGATTTTAAATTTTTCGCGAAAATAAAGTTGTAGTTAAACCAAATAGTTTTACACGCTCTTAAATATAAATTAGCAACACGATTGAAAGCTTACCTGTGCCCTTCTAGATTCATATCTGAATCTGCTAGTTTTTTCAAAAAGCACATCCGACGGCGTAACTTCGGGAAATATTTGACTAAGTTTACGCGGTAGACAAATACCCATATAGCGTTCGTTGCCGTCAACGCTGTTATCCTGCGATGATGTTGATGACCCGGATGTAGTTTGATGATGATGATGATGATGTTGCGACGCTGGTGGCGGAGTTGATGAAATTATTGCAGGTTCATTCCAACTACGCGGAGATTCATACTCCGATAAGCTTTGCAGTGATAACCGACCATCCAAACCATACATCTGTCGAGAAAAATTTAAAGAATATTTAATTTACAATTAAAAATTTCTGATTTTCTTTTCACTTTTAAATACCTCCAAGCTACTTTGCGAATAACTCGGTCTACGATGTCGCTGCAGACTTCTAAGCTTAGCATAACCTTCCGCATCCTGCTGACTAAGTCGATGCGCACTGGATATTGGGCTAGGTGTATCACCTCTATCCGTCACAACAAATCTGCGAGCCTCGTATTCCGTAGCTGCGCTTTCGGATCTATACCGCTGCCGACGTACCACCGCAGGCAAATCGGGCAGCTCGGGCTTACCGTCACTCAAGCTACGCTGATGCCGTGGCTGACCTGTGAACTGTTGTTGCTGCTGCTGCTGCATTGGACTTGGAGAAGGCTGGTAATGCATTGACGATTGCTGGCTCAGGCTGGACGATGAGGAAGGCTGAATGACAGGACAGCGTGCGCCTCGCTTGTTCCTCACACATGCCCAGTCATAGGCTGCGAGTGCGTCTGCTCCAGCTCTACACGAGCTTATTAAACTTAATGTATGAAGACCAATGGCTCGCAAACCGTAATACGGACAGCTTTCTGCAGTCCAAACCAGTAACTCGATGATATTCAGGTTGCAGAGCTGATCGACTCCGAATGCCGACGTGCCTGCGTGACCCAATGCCCACAAGGCTGTCTTTACTTTCATCAAGCGTACTACAATTTAAAACAAATATTTATTTATTTTTGTTCGCCTACAGTAAATGGGAAGCAATAATTTGATAAGATTTTTACCTTCTAATCCACAAAGAGTACCATCATCGCGTGGTTCTAGATCGTTTTTCCAACTCTTCTCTGGCGTAGTCCGTCTTGAGTCGTCCTGGCTGAGTTTTCGTTTTATTTCCGCATGCACGGAGTCGGATCTAAGAGGGTTGCGTGACTCTGCTGGTTTCTCCGAAGCCTCAGCATCCAGGATTGTCTCCAGTCTCGAATATTCCGGGCCATCGCTTCTACGGTCATCATTCCGACTATCTTCCCTCGAGCAGGCTCCACCTTCGCGGCTCAAACCGCTACTCAAACAATCAATTTTGAATCGATGCACGACTCGTGCGAATTTTTGCAGTACACCACGTCGCAGGAGCAGCTGCAATCCAAATTCATGTTGCACGAGCTGGCCTAAGATATGAGGAGGTATCAGTACGTCCGTAACTACACCCATTGGCTCGTCGTCACTCGATCGTGTCTTGTAAATGCCGGCGTTATCTCGTTGTCGACGAGTAAGCGAGTCATTGATTGCTATTTCTACTAAGCCTGCATAGCGCTCGGCTAAACCACCAGGTTTTATCCAACGTTCGAGCTCTTCGCTTGCAGGAGGCAACGTTGGAAATGCTGAACGTAAAGAGTACAAACGGATTTTTAACATGTGACCCCGGTCACCTAAATGCTCCATCCAATGGTCCCAATTTTTTTGTATTTTCTCCTATAGAAATAATAAAACAATATTAAACTTTACTAACTTCTTTTTTTTTACATTAATAAATAAGTATTAGATGAAAAATATTATTTTGAAATATATTAGTGTACAGTTCAGAAAAAAAACGTGTTTTGAAACTTGTTGACAAGTAAAAGTAGATTAAGTAATAGATTTCGAACATAATACGCTACTTAAAATATAAAAAAATAATCGATATTACCTCAGATTTCTGTAACATGACCTCGACGTATTCGGGTTCTTCGCAGGCTTCGTGAAGCGCATCAAGCGCCGCTTGTCTTACTGAATGCTCGGTGTCATTCAACCTGTTTAACAGTAACCCAATAGCCCACTGGTTTGCATCTCGCTTCCTCGCTCTTAGTAATATACCAAGAAACTGGGTCGCATATAGCCTTGTACTCTCGTTGGCCGCTTCGTTGACCAGCTTGCCGAGCACTCGTCTAGCCGTTCCCTCCCTCATATAATCTAGACACGAAACGACCAGCTTGACATAACACATATGTTGGGTAGTCATAGCCAAGTCTTGAAGCTTATCAAAAAGCTGAAAGCTGCGCAACACTTCTATGCCTCGAGAAGAATGGCTGAGCTGACCGATGAACAGAAAGTACTTCTGACAGCAGCTGATAACAACGTTACGCGGCGAGAACAGGACATCGTGGGCTTTGAAGGCCATACGCAAAGCCATTATGTGTTCGGCTACGTCGCCGATCAGCTCGTGCAAGAAGCGCTCACCCTCCAATTCGAACATCTCTAGCAACAAATTAATCAAGTCACAGCCAGCTAAAGTTATCTCTCGTGCCATCACCGCGTACGTCGTCAGATCGATTCGGCTGTAGGCGTTCGATGATGGCTTAAAGTACCTAAACATTGCAAAATTATTAGTTTATTTCATTCAACTATTCATTTCAGTAATAATTTGAATTTCAATTTTTACAAACCTGACAAGCTTCTTAATAAAAGCTTTATGATCGTTGTCCTGCAACGACATAAATGATTCGTCTCTAGACCTGAGTAATGATCTCGCAGCGGACCAATTCCAGGCTAATGCGTCTTTTGAACTCAGTACTTGTGAATCCCGGAGCATTTGCGACATTGGAGACTCACGTTTCAACCAATGCCGGACATTCGAATGCCGTCGCAAATCGCGGTGCAAATTCGGTCGCAACCAGGCTCCTGCCTGCAGGATCCGGTCCATGAAGAGGCTTGCGGGTGTTGGTCGACTACGCATCATCGTTTGCATACGACTTAAGATTGCTACGGCAGCTAGTGCCTGATGCTTGCCAGCACTCGCGTGCAGCAATAAATTTGGCAGTGGTGGTGTTACGTCGCATACCTAGATACAATAAATAAATCAATTTAATGACAAAAATAATTACTAATAAAAAAATTAATTAAAAAATCTTATATTACACCTTACCTCTGGGGGCAATAATGTATGCGCTAAATGCAATAAAGCGCCTAGAAGTACAGCAGCTCTGACAGAAATAAATGTATCCGACGACACGATGGTCTCGGCCAAGGCACGATGCAACCCAACATCCAATAAAACGTTTACTAGCAAAGCCATATGTTGATCCACAATGTTTGGACTAAAAGATATAGGTGATAAAATATTTCGGCCCTCTGCTTCTACAAAACCTGCATCTAACTTCCAGGTATCTCTAAAACGTCGTGGGTCAACTGTTGCAAGAGCTACATCTGGCTCATCTGTCCAAGTTGGCAGAGGCAGGTTTAATAATTCATAAAATAATTCCAGAACTGCCCCTCTCACCTGCATTAAAAGTAATTAAATTCATAAGATTAATCAATAAAAAAAATTTACCAGATATTTATTCAGCTGAAATCTCACCTCTAGTTGGTCGACATATAAAATATCTGAGATCGCTTTGATGCCCGAATTTTCATTAGGATGGCAAAAATGCATGACACCAGCAAAAGATCTTAATACACTAAGCACAGCCCATTTGCTTGCAGCAAACATTTCACTTCTTTCTTCATCATTGGACTTGGGCAGTCCGGCAGACTCAAGCTCGCAGTAAGGAGCAGCAAGACAAAGCAGCGAAACATGACCACGTGTTTCTGGATAACTAAGTAGCCTCAATAAAGCTCCAACCGTAGCCTCAGCAATACGAGCGCGCTGGCTAACTGTACAAGCTCGCGACACAGTGACCACACCGCCGCAGCTGATGAATAAACTCACGTTTAGTACGCTCAATTCACACAGCGTGCCCAAAAAGCCCCAAAACAAATTGTCCTTATCTTCCAGGCCTGTATGCAAAAATCGATGATTAGATGCTGTTGGTTTGTAATATTTGTAAAGCTAAAATGCAATTAAATCTTGTACCTGAATTAGTGATACTGACGATCGATCGGGCTATGGCGGGGCTAAAATGTTTTGGGGCCAAGACAAGCATCCGACGCGCAAGTTTTAGGGCATGCAATCGCTCAACGTCACCACGAGAGTAAATATCCATGCTGCGAGCTACAAAGTATCCATATTGCAGTTTGTTCATCACTAAAACATCTTGCTCTGTATGTACCATGTAAAGCAGAGTCCTTAATGTTCCTGCCCTGATTTCCATCGATTGGTCCACCAAACATACTCTAAAACTAAAAAAAGTATTCATTTTTTTTTTTTTTTTTTTAATAAAATGATAGATAGGCTGTGTAAGAGGTTTTAAATTAGATCTTACCAGCGATACAATTCATCTGCACTGTAGCCATAGTCTGAAATTTCCTTATCTCGTAAGTAGGACGCAAGTCCATTGAGGTGACCCACTTTTTTGACTTTGGATACTTCATATCGTCGACATAAATAAACTAAAATATCCCTTAAATTTTCTTTGATACCTAGACAAATTTAATATTTTTAAAAATAATGATAGAATATAGTTAATATGAAATAATTTTAATGCAAATTAAGAAAGCTAATTAAATTTTATTATATTAATACTTGCTCTTAATTTTATAACTCCAAAAATAATTTTGGATCTAATTAAAAAAAATGATCGTTATTTTCATTTTTAAAGCTAAACATTTTATTTTTATTTTTGTTTATTTTTTATAGAAAGAATGTTCAATTTTTTTTATTATCATTAATTTTTTTGAAAAAAATTGTATTATTGTTGTATACCTATACATAATCTAAAACAAAAATAAAAAACACAAACATCTAATTCGTCTGCTAGGCAAAGGTGTTTAGAAACTTGAATTTCTTCATATGCTAACTTTGTAATTTTTTCTTTTAACAACTTCTTATTTTTTTTAACTATCAATAATTTTTTAAATATTTTTTAGATAATTCAAATAAAAAATTCAAATTTTAACAAGATAAGGAAACAAAGTTTAAGGTTATGATTCTAACCTTTTGACAGGTCGAAGTCGATGCAGTTGTTGTTGTGCCGTTTACCTACTAACAAAAACAAAAACAAAAACATCAAAAATCTCGACTAATTTAGATTGCAAGTAAAAAACAATTAAGCATCAATAGGTAAAATGATAATAAAATAAAGTGTCCCTTGACATTTTAATACCTCGCGCCATCATGTTCTTAGCGCGAGCAGTCCAGACCATGTCCTTATTTTTAGCCATCGTCGGATTAAGGACAAAGCAGACCCTGCGTGGTCTTAGCTGCTCCTTTTGGAGTTGCTGAGTTCGCCGGTGCGCCAGCGACGACGACGACGAGGAGGACGGTGCCGCCGGTTGTCCTCCTCCTCCTTGGCACCGAGGCCGCCCGCGCTGTTTGCGGGGCTGGTTCGGTTGCTGCTGCTGCTTTGGCTGCTCGATGACGACAACGACGACCCGGAGTCGAGGAGCAGGCCCATCAACACTTCCACGCACATCGTCCCCGAGACTCCCCGGTTAACCTGAGTATTGCTGCTCCTCTCAGCGCGAACAACAACGAGCTATAGGTTATTGCGGAGCGTCGCGCAGCAATCCACCCGCTGCCGCGCACACGCGCTCGTACACTGCGGTTGCGGGTTCTCCGCTGCCGCCGCAGTATGTTTTTCATGCACGCGACACCGCTTACGGTTAATACTTACCTATATCTATATAATGCATATATGTATCCGATATCTGTGTAAATTATATATCTATATACATTTGTGTGATCCGCAATCCGCATATATGCTTATCAAAAAAAACGGGGAAATTTTTGCGAATGCCGATTCTGCGAACCTCGCGGTAAGTATAACGTTCCAATTCCTGATCTTTTTACAAAAATAATTTCAACCGGCTTGCAACCTGCAACCTGCAACTGTAACATATCTGCATCGGCCTAAGTAAATTTATTTATGTGCAGCATTACACGTTCAATTGCGGGGGTTGCTTAATTTCCTTTTTTTTTGTTCTTTTTTTTTTTTTTTAATACAAGTCGCATTACCCATTTTTTCTACTCATTTAAATTGGAAATTGTAATCAAAATTGCGTTTTATTGTCACAATCAAGGACGATCAAATTTTCATGATAATTTCGGATCAAATTATTTCTTTTTTGCAAGATCAGCTAATATCTTAGGTGTTAATCTTAAAATTTTAAATAAAATCTTTAAGATTGAAAGTTACTTTAAAATTGTCAATAATTTTTTTATTACAATAGAATTTTGTAAAATGATATTTAAAATAAATTAATAATATTATTTTCTTGTTTTCTTTTTTTCTTTTTAAACATAAAACATTAAAAACATTTACGTTTTATAAAAGTAAACGGTCCACACTTTTTGAAGTTTGACGATATTGACCATAATCTGTAATTTTGACTATTGTTGACAAATGACATGACGTAATACACCTACATAACTTTCGCGCGCAAAAACACACCTTGTGAACAAATATTTTGATTCCCGTAAAAAAATTTATTACGTCGAAAAATTTAACGTTTTACTTGAATATGATTAGATATTGAAATTTAAGAAACAATTGATGATTAACATTGAAATTTTATTAAGTAATTTATCCGATATGAAAAGTTATGATATCTGTGATGTATTGTATCAATTTAGAGGTTAGTAAATAAAATCTACGAATTTAAAAGTTGCAACGTTGTAAGTATACACGTTTAGACAAGTTCAAATGCCGGTAGTGTTTCAGTTTCAGAAGCAATAAATTCTCAATTTATTTTAATAAAAACAAATTATTTATTAATTAGACATAAAGTATTGCACATATGATTTTTCAGAAAATAATAGTATTTATTTATTTATTTATTAGATTCTTCTTTGGGGCTTCTGTCAAACCTTGCAACAATAGTGTGTATATATATAGTTGATCTTATTGACAGTTGAAGAAAAGATCATTGGAAAATTATATATCTATTTCTGTAATTGAAAATATAAAACAATTATAATATTCAAAAGATGGCTGAAAAAAGTAAGAACAAGTACAAGCCAACAAAATTTTTAGAAGAAAATAGAAAGTTTTTTGCTGGCTGGAGTTTCAATTTCTATAATTTAGAGTCTGATATTGTAGAAGATTTGACCAGAGCCATAACGGTTTGTATAAAAAAATTTATTAATTATTTTGATCCAAATTTTTTTTATTATTATTGCTATTATAACTGTACAATATATAATTTAAAACCAATTTTTTATTAAATTAATAAATATATTTGTAAAAAACCTATTTGTAGGACTTAGGAGGAACTGTTTCAAAGGATGCTAAGTACACCTTAGCTGATGAAAAATGCGCTTTATTCTATAAAGGCAAAAAACAGCTCTATTGTGTTTCATTTTTATCAAATTCATTACTTGACAGAAAAATTGATGACATAGAAAAATATAGGTAATAATTTAATTTTATATTTATAAATAATTTTTTTTATTTTTTTGGAATCATATACTTGAATTATTTATTTTTTTAGAATATCTTGTGATGAACAAACTGATTCTTCATCTAGTCATGAAAATAATAAAGAAAATCATATTTCTGAGAATGATAATAATGAAGATATATCTGATTCTGAACAAAATTGTAATGAAAATCACAAAGCTCGTAAACGTAGGGCTCCAAATCCCTATAGTACTGCTAAGACCAAGATAAAGGAAAAAAATTTAGAGCCTACAGTACAAAAATTACGTTCAGTTGAAATCAGAGAATCAAATAAAACTAAAATGAGTGAAAACGAAAAGATTTATTCTTGTAGTGATGAAATAACTGAAGATAGTTCTAGTTCTAGCACTATTGAAAATTTTAATGCATGTTCTGATAAAAAAGTAAATAGTAATTCTAATTTGACAATACAAACAGAAGAAATTCCTATTACTAAAAAACCAAAAATAGAGGCAAGTACCAGTGATAATGAATCAATTATGAATACAAATGAGTCAAGTTCAAATGATAATAAAAAAAAAATTGCAAAAAACTCAAAGTCTAAATTTTCTGGATGGATTGACCCAGACAGTATTTTAGAATTCTCATCAAAAGTAAAATCTGTTGAATCCTCTAGTAAAGACTTATCTGATTCTGAAGTTTCAGTAGAAGAAGAAGATGAGAATGAAGAAGAAAAAGATAAAAAACCTATATATTTGTAAGCTATTTTACATATTTTTTTATTGATATTTTATGTCTATTATTACTATTTTTAAGACCCAAATTAAATGAATTTTAAATCATTATAAAACTTATGTAATATTTTGTTGACTATTTTTAGATTAAACTGGTGGGAAAAACATCCAATACCCAAGAATGAACGGTGTAAAATAAAATCATGTTCCTATGAGTCAGAAGCTCATGTAAAACACGAATGGCATCAGTAAGTCTTACTTATACTATTATTGTTTCTCAATAACTTTAGAAATATTTTTAAAAACTTTATTCTTAGGAAATATTTCACTGAGTTTGAAAAGAAAATTGTAATTAAATATTTAGTAACACATAATTTAATTGATCAAGCCAAAGGAATAAGAGTTTGGGAGAATATGATTCAACATGGAGTAATTAAAAACTTTAATTTTAATAAATTTGATTTTTAATTCTCATATATTTTTATAATTTTATAATTTTATTTTAGTATTTAACTCACAGAACACCTGAATCTTTAAGGAATTGTATAAGAAGAACAATTTTACCAAATATAACAGACTTTAATCTACCAACTGAAATATTAGATCAATTTTTAGAAATTGATGTTAAATTACAAAAAGGACATGGAAGAAAACAAGCCTAAAGAATATAAATGAGCATTTCATTTTAATGAAATAAAATAAAACAACTTTTGATTCCAGTACTAGAAATGAGATCACTTACAAGCATAAAATATGTATCTTATAATTATTAAAAAAAGTATTTTATTATCTCAGTTGATATTGTAAATGTCAAAATTTTAAATTTTGTAATTAAAATAAAGTAAAATAAGATAGTAATTTTTATTTTTTTTATTCAATAAAATAAAAATAAAATAATATTTTTTATGTACAAAGTTCTTCTCTCATATCAAGTCTAATTGACTATATACTTATATCTACTGAAACAAATCGTCATATTCTTTTAATTCACGCTTATCTTTGTGAGCAGTCTTTTGTGTGTAACTAGCTGCAACAGTTGACCACATTGAGCTGGATGTTGTGTCAGTTATACATTCTACCACTGGCTGTCTTCTTGCCATTGACACTTTTAACTGTATAGACGATGCCATAATTCCATCCATTTCACTTATTGCACGTTCGGCTGATTCTGGTTTTTCAAACGTAATAAATCCTCTATAAAAATACAAAAAATTGACAATTAATCATTATCCAATAGCCAAAAAATAAACTATTAAAAAAACTCACTTTTTCTCTGCCTCCATGGTGATTTTAAGTATGTTACCAAAGGTAGCAAAGTGCTTTTTAAGAAAGTCCTCTGATATTTTGTAGCCAGCGACAAAAATAGTGTTGCCCTTGGGTGGCCTATTTTCAGTCTTAGCAGAGGAGAAAGGCTTATCTGACTGAGCGCGGTCCTCTGATTCACTTGCTGACACGAAGCTTTCATAGAGACCTTTGACTTTTGGTCTCGACGACTGCTCGGGTTCATCCTCGAGTTCACCAGACTGCGTAGCAGAGAATGGCTGGTACGAGGATACCGACAGTTTTTCTGTACTGTTGAGCTTGCGCTCGAGACCACGCGGACGTTTGAATGCCTGCTCCGGTCGCTTTGGCGTCTTCGGTGCAGTTATCACTCCAGATTTGATTAGTTTCTTCGCTACCTCTCGAGCATCTCGAGCTTCGGTTGGACGTTTTGGAGCTTGGGGCACTCGTTCTGGCTCCGGTTTTGGTGCTTTCAAATCTTGCAGAGCTTTTTTCTGATAAATGAATGTTGTATTTATTTTTTATTAAGGGTATAGAAAAGCAAATACGATCAAGATCATTGAATTCGTAAATATATAGGATTGAATTTAACAATTACTCCAAAATAAAATGTTTGTAAACATTGCAACATAACCTAAAACAAGTCACCTTTCTTTTTAATTTGTTATATTTCGCTTGCAGCATCAACTCCTCTTCCGTTAAATTAGATGGAAAATGTAAGTTAACCATGATTCTTTACTTTTTAACTTTTTTATAATAGCATACTTAATATCACATTCATTTCTTAATTAAAGGAATTGACTCGAGAATAACGGCATAACGCTGAGCAGAAGCAACCCACGTACTATAGATATATTTTTTTAGTGTATTATACGTTTGTAGGTATATATACATCATCTCATCAGTGCATAGCTTACAGCAGCTGTATCGTTGTTGTAAACACGGCGATGTTAATATCATATAAAATTGTGATTTATTTTAAATTAAAATAATTTTTAAGGAAAAAATGTATGTTAATAGAATAAAGACAGTTGTAAATAACAAGTTGATAAATAGAAGATGCAGTGACATTTATCATAATCATCGTTTAAACGGTATAGTAATCGCACAATAACACGTGTTTTTACCAGCAATTATAAAACAATATTGAATTCCTTACTCAAAATGCAATTGTTTTTTTTAGATTTTCCTCAAACTTATCAATGCAAAGATGTTGAGAAAGGCTGGTATGAAGTATGGGAAAAACACAAATACTTTCAGCCCAACGAGGATGCTAAAGAAAGTTTTAGAATGATTTTACCACCCCCAAATGTTACAGGAACTTTACATTTGGGCCATGCCTTGACCACTACTATTCAAGATGTTTTAGCTCGTTGGTAAATTGTGCTCAATATTATTAATCTCTTAATACACTTTTACTTAAATAATTTCTTACGGTAACTTTTGTTTTTCTCTTATAAATATTTATACTATTTTGATTGTTTACAGGTACAGAATGAAAGGAAAATCAGTATTATGGATACCAGGCTTGGATCATGCTGGAATTGCTACCCAAGCTGTAGTAGAAAAATATTTACACAAAACAAAAAATATTAAAAGGTCTGATATGACGAAAGAAGAATTTTTAAATGCAATTGATGAGTGGAAAAATGATAAGAGTAAAATAATTGAAGATCAGTTAAAAACATTAGGAGCAAGTCTTGACTGGTCAAGAAAATATTTTACCATCAGTGAAGTATGTAAAAAATTTTTTCAAAAATAATGCTATGAAAATTTATTTATTCTAAATATTTTTTCTTTTAGCATCACAATCAAGCTGTAACAGAAGCATTTATTACATTAGATAGAAGAAAATTGCTATATAGAGATAAAGATTTAGTTAATTGGTCTTCAGCATTAGGCAGTGCATTGTCTGATATTGAAGTTGATTTTGAAACTTTGACAGGAAAAACAGATCTTGAAATACCAGGCTACAATAAAAAAGTTTCATTTGGACAAATTTATGAAATTTCTTATAAATTAAAAGATTCAGGTAAGATAAAAGCATAATTTATAGACAATCCTGTAAATATTTCTTTATTGATTACTAATTGCAGATGAAAAGATAAATGTTGCCACAACAAGGCCAGAAACATTATTAGGAGATGTAGCACTTGCAGTTCATCCAGATGATTCTCGTTATGCAAAATTTATTGGTCAATATGTGAAGCATCCACTAAAAGAAGCTTTTTTACCTGTGATTGCTGATAAAAACGTCAAAATGGATTTTGGCACAGGTAAAATTAATAGCTCTATTGCAAACAAATTATTTTATAAAAGTAAATCAATAATATGTAAATTTTAGGTGTAGTTAAAATTACACCTGCTCATGATGAGTTTGACTACAATGTGGCTAAAAACCACAATTTAGAAATAATTGACATTATTGATGAAAATGGTAAATTAACTGAGCAAGCAAATCAATATAAAGTATGTTTTTTTTTTCTAAAAATTATTACATTTAATAGAACAAATATTAGATTAAGAATATCTTTCAGGGATTGCCAAGGTTTATAGCAAGAAATAAAATTTTATCAGATTTATCTAATGAGGGCTCTTTAGTATCAGTGAAAGATCATGAAATGCAAATCCCTAGATGTTCAAGAACTGGTGATGTTATAGAATTATTGTTGAGAGAGCAATGGTTTATTGACTGTAAAGAAATGGCTGCAAAAGCATTTAAAGCAGTTGAACAAGGGTCATTGAGACTTAGTCCAGATTTTCATAATAATACATGGTTTGATTGGCTTTCTGAAACAAGAACCAGGTGATTTTTTTATTTTTTAAAAATAATTACAATATCTGTATATGCATCAACTAATATTAATTAAAATTATTTTTAGAAACTGGTGTGTTTCAAGACAATTATGGTGGGGTCATCAAATTCCAGCTTATCATTGTAAAGTTAATGATGTCACTAAATGGATTATTGCTAAATCAAAAGAAGAGGCATCAAAAATAGCAGTAGAAAAATATAGGTGCAATGTGGAGCTTCAACAAGACAATGATGTCCTTGACACATGGTTCTCTTCTGCACTATTACCATTTTCTTCTTTGGGTTGGCCTACTAAGGTATTTAAATATTTTCAATCATAATTCAATCTAGTGATTGAAATTTTTTATAAATTAAAAACATTGTTTTTATTAGGCTACCGATTTTCAAAAATATTATCCACTTAATTTAATGGAAACTGGTCATGATATTTTATTTTTCTGGGTTGCAAGAATGGTTATGCTAGGATTTGAATTAACCAACCAACTTCCGTTTAATGTGAGTACATATAGATAAAAAAATTTTCTTTTACTTACTAGCTATCATAAATTTTTTTAATTTTTTAGGATGTTTTATTGCATGGCGTTTTGTGTGATGCTCAAGGGAAGAAAATGTCTAAAAGCCGTGGTAATGTAATTTTACCCGAAAATATCTTACAAGGAATTTCTTTAGAAGTATTAAATTATTTAAACAAATTTATAAACAATTAAATTTTATACATTTTTTCATTTATTTAAAATTTTTAGAAATTGAATGAACAAGCTAAATGTAGCTTTGAAAGTGGTATATTAAGTCAAACTGAATTAAAACGAACATTGAGTATGAATACAAAAATGTTTCCAAACGGTATACCTGAATGTGGCGTTGATGCTTTACGATTTACGCTTTGTTCCCACAACATTAAAGGTAATACTCTATTAAATATTAATAAATGTTCTTATTGTCACCTATTTTTTATTTGTTTTAACAGAACGAACAGTATCTTTTAATACTATTGAATGTGAACAAAATAAATTCTTTTGCAATAAAATTTGGCAAGCCAGCAGATATACTTTGTTAATGGTAAATGACGAAAACATCGTCACTCCTACTGAGTACACTCGGTTGGATGAGTGGATTAACAGTCGATTAGCCTGGATGGTAGAAACAGTAAATCGTGAAATAAGCGCTTATAATTTTTACAAGGCAGTGGCAGCTATAAAACAATTTATTTATTATGAATATTGTGATTACTACGTTGTAAGTACTACTCAAATGCTTTTTAATGATAAAATAAAAAAATAAGTTTTTAAATAAGTGATATGTTATTACAGGAGGGAACCAAGCCTGGATTCAAAAGCGGACAACCAAACGTCATTTCTAGTCACAGTTATACATTAGCAAAATGTTTAGAAGTTTCGTTAAGAATACTTGCTCCGATAACTCCATATCTTACTGATGATTTATACTCTAAATTAGCAAAAAAATTTGAATCGATTTTTAAATTTAAAAATTCTTTGCTTGAAAGTTCATATCCTGATGTAGAAGAATTTAGACATTTGCGAAATTATGATTTAGAAGACAAAATGAATGAGGTAATCAAAGCAATTATATCTATACGAACTTTGTTAGGAAATGTAATCAAGAAAGGAACTGTGGAAGGTAATAATTTTATTGACAGGTAACTAAGATTATAAGGACTATGTAATAATTTTATAATTAAACTTTATATTATTTCAAGGTCACATCGTTGTAAATAATGCAGAAGATAAAATATTATTTCAAGAGAATATTAATATTATTACAGCTGTGAGTAAATTACTCAAAGTACAAGTTTTTCTAACTGAAAGTTATGAAAAAAATGAGAAAAGTATCTGTGATATTCTTGATAACAATCGATCTATTTATCTTATATTTAACGACGAAAATTCTCTGGAAAATGCGAAGCAAAACATTGAGAAGAAAAAATTGAAAGCTCAGAAAAAACTTAATGATCTGATTAAAATAACTAATAATAAAAAATATTCAGATACTTCAGAGGCTGAAAAATTAAAAGTTCAAAAAAAGGTAAATGTTTGAATTTTTCTGTATAATTTAATGTGAAATTATTGTAATATTTTTTTTATAGATTTCCGTTCTTCAGGAAGAATTGAAAAGAATGCCAATAACGTCGTGATCAAATGAACACACATTTAATGTAAAAACATAAATATATTTATTAAAAATATTTTATTAAAAAATTTTAAACAATGCTCATTTTCTCATTATAATTTACTTATCATCTACATCCATCTCATTATCAGAATCTTTGTCTTCGCCATCATTATCTTCATCTTCGCTGTCTTCGCTATCTTCAGATTCTGAGCCAGAGCTACTAGAGTCCAGCCAAATTTGAGTTGATAAATCATCTTTTATTATTGTTGACCATTCATCTAATTTCTTACAATCTGCATGGATAAATATAAACGTGAGTAACAATAAATAATTAAACTTTTTTGTTTTATAAAATATTTCAAATATTATTTGGTGAAACATGATAAAAAATATATTGGTTGAACCACAAAGAAATATTTTACCTAGACTATAAAAGTCGTTTAAAGTGTACTGCTTATCACCGTCTTCGAACATGCCGCCGTATAAATATAAAATATTGTGCTTCACAGCCAAACCAGGATTAATTCTGGGTGATGGGGTGAATATATTTACAGTGGCCCCATCTTCAGTTATAATTTTATTTGTTGTTGGTGCAGGACCAATAGTTACCTGATGAAAAATGTTAATTAATAAGCTAATATTAAAATAAAGATACGAGATTATTTTTGAAATGCTCACAGTAAAAATACCGTCATCATCTGTAACAACGGTTTTTTCAGGCGCGACTTCCATAGGTTCATCTTTTTCATTTTTCTCTTCTTCCTCTTCCTCTTCCTCGTCATTTTCTTCATCTCCATCATCTTTAGCTTTTCTGCGTCTTCTTCGCGACGTCGTATTATTTTTTCCACTTAAGCTAACTAAAACAATTTTGATATTAATAAACTTAAAGAAATAAGAAAACAAATATATGCAATATATGAATTTTACCAGTGTGCCATTGGAGTTTGCTTAAATTGAACGCAACAAGATCATTAAAAAAAGTTCCATGAAGCTCTTCTTCATTGTCTTCTTCATCATACACCCCTCCAAACATGTATGCTAAATGTGGTTGAACAATGACTGCTGATGCACTACATCTTGGTGACACTGTTATTCCACTTTGTTTTACAACTGACCATTTCCATTTTAAACCAGTTTGGTCATTTTCTTCAAAAAATATATATTTATATTATTTACAAATTTACATTAATTAATTATAAATTAGAAGTGATATAATCTTACTTTCTGGGCTTAATAAGAACATATCTGTGTGGACATGACCTTTATCAACATCCTTTTTCAATTTTTCCTTGCTGTAACCCCCATAGACAATTATTTTATTTTCTGGTGTAGGTAAAACTATGCAACCAGATCTAGGAGCTGGTGCATTGCCTACAAATATTATTTTTATTAAATTTTTGTTTCATGATAATTTTTTTAAACTATGCAAATATTATACATTTTTAAGATTCTACAAAAAAAATGTAGATTATATTACCAGAAGTTTCAATTTTATTCCACACTCTTGTTGCCATATTAAAACAGTAAACATCATTGAAATATTTATAGTCTCTGAGATTATCATGAAATCCTCCAAAGACATAAAGATTCTTTTTTATACATATCATTCTATGACCACTTCTTGCTGAAGGTCCACCTGGAGACCTAAAATATTAAATAAAATTTAAAATGAAATATAAGCTTATCAAAATTAATAAGTATATTGTTTACGTTATCTTTTCCCATCGTTTTTCACCAATATGAAAAACCCAGAGATCACGATAATGATAAAACTGTGACTCTGAAGGACTGGAAAACTCGCCACCAAAGATCCAGAGTTCACCCTTATTAGATTGTGTGACTACTGCCTGATGTCCACAGCGTGGCGGTGGAGCACCTGGTGCCTTTACCACTGTCCACTCGTTTTTACCAAGAGAATAAAAGAACAGGTCACCATAAACCACAGTCTTGCGTCCATCGTGGAACTCCCCGCCAAACATGATAAGCTCATCCTTGAGTGGATGAGGGCTCAAGCTGAAATTGGCTCGGCGTGAAGGCGGCTCGACCACTGCTTCAACAACTCGCTGACGACGAGCCTCTTCTCTTTCTATTTGTGCCACTACCTTTTCGATGTCATCCTGTAAACATTTGTGACTGTTTGTAAAGCTGTCAGAATAATTTGAATTATAAAATTAGATTTATCTATTATGGAGCAGAACTGTTCTAACCTCTCCTATTGCAGCAAGTTCTTTTTTCATTTTTGCACTTTGCTTCTTTTCCGTTTTCTTTTGTGTCTTTTCGCTACCGCTGACCTTCTTCTTTTTGTCTTTCTTACCCATTATTTCTTGTATTTAAGTTTTAAGTAACGTAAAAAATATTAAAAAGATGCGATTTGCCGGTGAATTTAAATACTACTGAATATGCAAGGTTATGTGTATGAATAAAACAGAGACAGAGATAAAACACGGTGGTCCACGTGTTTGCCAAAAAATCATAAAATTCAATCAACACTTAATAATATAATGAAAAATTTTTTTTAAAAAATCCTAATTTTAAAGTTACAATTTTGAATATTATTAATTAGAGAAACTTATAGAAAACAATTTTTATACTTTTTCTATTAAATAAGATTTATTTTTTTAGTTTTATGATATGATGATATGAACAGAGAAATTCTTTAAACCAATCTAAGGTATTTTATTTGTACTACTGACAATTGTGGAATAATTTATTCTGAATAAATTATATTTTTAGAATTTATTTTTAAAAAATATATGTACAAACATTTGCCACTAATCACAGTTCTGTTTTTAAACTTTCAAGGCATATAAAGTGATTTTGTTTCTCCACAGGAGATAATAGTTATACACAAATTACCAATAGAATATATAAAACATACCACTAAGCAATAATAATTATCATTAATTAAATAATAGTGCATTTGTTTGACTTTTTACATGGGTCAGAATTATCTGTATTTATTGATTGTCATGAATTCTTGCTTTCCGTTTCATTTGACTCAGCAGTATTCCCAGAGCTGCTTGCTTCAGGAGGAGGTTCTATTTGTTTTAGCTCTGTGCCTACAAGACTTTTCTCTTTTAAAATTCTACCACCAGTAAATCCTTAAATAATAAAAAAAAATTAACAAGATTTTTAAATGAATATTTATTAAATATTATTAAAAATATTAAAAGTAAATTTACCAAGAAGTCCTCCACCAACAGCTGTAAGTCCTCCAAATTTAATACCTGCTAAAAATCCCACTGGTCCACCAAGACAAGTACCCAACAAAGCACCAGCCAATGGATAAGCCATGACTTTATACTTTGAAGCAGCTCTTAAATGATTTAATCCACTTTCTACATTGGTTTGAGCATCTTCTACATTATCCTCAACCTTATTTACTAATTCTGCTTGTTCCTAAAATATTTGAAATTTTTATCATTATCAAACTTACTGTTGATCAAAACTCAACTTGCAACTTGTCATTAAAAAAGAATAAAAATAAAAACTCACATGTACAACATTATTAAACTCTATAAAAAGTTCTTGCAACTGTTCCAAATCATTATGTAGCGTAGTCCACGCACTTAAACAAGCTTGTTGACGTTCCAGCTCTTCTTGCTCTGCTTGTACTTGAAGAAAACGATTATCATACGGATTGTCCGTGATTTGTTCTTCTGGCTTTGACGGTGGATGGTTAACTAGTGGCAGGTTTAATTCAAAATCTAAAAAAACAACAACACTGATATATTATTAATCTTAACAAATACTCATAATTATAATCCTCAAAACATCAAATATTACCTAAATACTCCTTAATCGCATTTAAGGTACTAGTCCTTGCATTCATGGTCATTTTATCAAAAATAGGTATGTCGCTATCAAGCACCTGAGCTCTCAATGTGTCCATCTCATAAAGCAATTGTTTTAATTGTTTAACAATTCTTGAGGCATTGACTTGTTCTGCATAAATGCGATCCCAATCGCGTAAACTCTGACACTAAAAATGAGAACAGAGGTTATAAAAATATCGCACATTATTGAATAGGCTAGTCTGGAATGTTCATCTTACTCGTTTGATATTGTTCTTGTGTCGTTTGAGAAGATCAAGATGGTGTGGAATTGCAACATCATTGAATTTACTGATTGGAATTTCCAAGCGTTTTATAGGTTGCTTGATTACCTCGACATCCTCAGAAGATGACATGATTATAATTATTGGTCTTTCAGCAAATGTAAGCTTTGATATTAATGCGTAAATGTCTATTTGAGATCTTATTATTGTTTGACTTATGTGTGTATGACGTGTTTCGATGAGTTGCACGACATGTTTATGAAATTTCAAAGACGCTGTGAGGCAAAAAAAATGCACTTGAGTTTAGAAAACTGTCTTGGAGCACCTTGAAAACTGCATACAATGTTGTTCTTTTGAGTGACGACGATCAGCTGTTTTTGTTTATAAATGCGCTTTTGGATTTGGATGCGTAGTTTACTGACTTACCGTTTGAAGGTAAATTCAATTTACTCGACGCGATTCAATCGATAATTTAGAATTATTTTTTTGCAAAGATACGAAAATGAATTCTATTATAGACTTGTTCATGCAAAGAACTTACAGAATTAATATTTTTAATTCATATTATAAAAAAATTAACTTTTCTGGTCTTACCGTGTATGGAATTTTCTACTTAATTTTTGGATTTAAGAAAAATTAAGTACATAATTCTGTATAAGGCAAGACCAGTAGTTTAATATTAAAAGAAGTTGTTTATGTCTTCCTTTTAAACAAATTTTAGTAAAATTATATGGTGTTTATACCTATTATATAGATTTATTATTTTAAAAAAATTAAGAATAACACAATCGTTCAAAATATTTTCTCGTTACATATTTATTAAATTAATAAAATCAAATATTAATTGGGAATGACGACTAAAAAATTGAAAAATTTTTATATTTAATAAAAAATAATATCGATGGTTTATTTTGCTATTGTAAAACAATTTTTCCATTATCAATTAAAAAAGAATATAGGTATAGGTACTTATGTGCCCTTTTTAATAATTCATAAAAGGTACTTCCAAAACCAGTAGCAATCCCAAGTTCGTATATAATAATATTTATTCCAATTCGTAACATATCAATTTTCCAAATAGTCTCATTGTATATTTTAACACTGCACCTACATACACACATATTTACAAAATTCAGTTTTTCAAACACAGAGACCACTATACACAATAGACACCAAAGATCCTGCTTCAGCTGCAGTTACAGCCAAGCTTGATGTTTTCTCTCGAGAAATTTTCAATTACTTCAACTAGCTATAATACAACTCCAAGGGTCGTGGGATCGACGTTCGAAGGGCAGCTGTATATACTACACACAGCGAATTGTAGAAGGAAAAAAATAAATAAAGAGAGAAAAGGGTATGGGATTTTGCGATATATTCCAAAGTAAGGGATGCCCTATAGAAGAATAAAAGCACGCGGTCCAGATATACATGTATATGTATATATATAGCGTGGTTTGTGCCGCAGAGCTTCCGGTAATGAAAAACCGATTGCGACGAAATAGGCTCCAGGGGGCCTGCTAGTGACGTGCAATCGAATCTTCTATTTTCCCAGTTATATCTCTCTTCGTTCTCGAGTCCTATACACACACATACACACATACACTTCTCATTCTCTATACCTCTATAGCCATCGACTGTCTCTCGTTATACACCCCTGTGAATGAAAAAAAAAAAATTCAATGATTGTTATATATGCATTTGCTCTGTAAAGTGTGACGATATATATACATCCTGGTTATTGTTAGGAGATTCACTTGTTCCTATATGTAGTTAATTTAAGCTAAAATGTGTACACGAGGTATGTTATGCATTTTTAAAAACTTTCTATGCTTGTAAATTTTGAAAATATTTACAAACAATCCTTTCGACAAACGGGAACTACCTATGTTATACTAAAAAAACGAGGGTTTATATTTTTCCAAAAAATTCCGGTTCAATTTGTCGGTCTACAGAAGAATAGGAAACCTTAACTTCCGCTAAACTACAAAAAACAAATAGACAAAAAAGATAGTACATACACGAGAATATAACCATTTCCTCGATCTCATATCATCTCCATCCATCTCCGTAGTTGATTGTATTTACTACCACTCTGTGTCCGAATATACAACCTACCACTCTCTGATTTTCCTCTTGGCTTTTCTACCTCGTTGACCTCCATTAGCAGTTATAGTAGTAATAGTAGTAGTAGTGGTAGTCAACAGTTCGTCCATGTCCATCTCTCCCCTTCCCCTTTTATTCACCACTATACCCTTTCATTAAGTCGATATCGCTTCTTTCACGCATAACTCGTAATATAGGTATGAAGCTTCGATGAGTTTTGATTTCTATTTCGTTTTGACGTTGTTCAATTGATTTTTTCGTTTATTATATGATTTTATGGTTTTGGTTATGGTTTTGTTAGACGAATAATTTGTCTGGAAGCGTTTTGTCTCTTTTTCTTTTTGCTTTTAAATTTATATAAATAATTTTTTTTTTAGTACGTGATTGTGTGTATAGTAGGAGTTGTTTTAGTTGTGAGAAAAAAAAGAATTTCATCAATTTAATAGAGATTTATTAAATTTGCTAAATATATTTGCAGAAAAATGTGTGTAAATACGAAAAATATTAAATCTCTTTATTTAAGAGCAAATATTAAAAAATGTATTCGCAAACGTTAATTCTATAAAAAAAAGGAAACAAATACAAGTTGGGTCAGACATATATGTTTGTTTGCTTGACATACATATGATATATGTAAATATCTGAAATACTTTATAACGTATTATATAATTTAACTTTTTTGACCAGAACATTTATTTACTCAAAAATGAAGCATTTCTACATATCTTCGAATTTACTTTAGTGTAATAGTTAACGTTAAACTCATAAAAGTACGTTTCAATTAAAATTTTATCAATCATCAATAGTGATTTATAACTAAAAAAAATCAAAACAATAATTTTAAATACACAAAAATTAAATAAATAAACCAAAATAAATATCAAATATAAACCAAAAAAATAAGAAATGCCTGTATTATCACCACAAATCGAATCAATAAAGTGCCTTCCTCCATACGCAAGCTTTATTCTCACAAAAAATAAATCAATCTAAATCTGCTTAGATTCCCTTCAATCCCGTACTAAAAAAAGGTCGAAAATCGTCTTCCCTATATAATATCCTCTCTAGCTGAGTTGGCGTCCTCAGATATATACATCCTACCCACCAAGCATCCAAGCACAATCGCAAAAACTTATCCGAGAAAGAGAAAGAGAGAGAGAGAGAGAGAGAGAGAGAGAGAGAGAGAGAGAGAGAGAAAGGGACGCAAAAGTTTCGTGTACGTGCTGGTATATATAGACGCAGGTTTTCACATGACCGTAATACTATATATACATATAAATATAGAATCTTTTTCTCCTATATAGTGGCTAGTTAGAAAGGACTCGCTGCTGAGCTCTCTGTTACGCTCTGATTGCAAGCTCTGCTGCAAGTTGCATTCTAATGCGCTTGCTCTCTATCTCTATCTCTCTCTTTCTCTATACCCTTATATAGGCTTGCAACTATACCTTCTTATTCTCCCCTTTTCTCTCCATCTCATTCTATCTACTAACCTTTTCTCCCTTCCTTTGCTTTAAAGCACAAAGCTGGAATATTCAAGCACTTCTCTATATATTCGCGCCTCTCCTTTCTTCTTCCTCCGATGAGCGCTAATTGCCTTATCGTAGGTAAAATTCAATTTTACTATATATCCGATTTTCCACTGCGATTTTATGCTAGAGACTCTAACAATTTGCTTTCATCTTAATAAAGCGTACATCCAACTAAAGCTTTTGCAAGCTCTACACCTTTATCGTTTGGTTACGCAAAGGAACAAATTTGATTCTATGCGTTGATTTTCGGGGATAAAGTTTTTTTAATTATCTGATTTTATTTGTCAACGATAATTAATCTCTACTTTTTTTTAATGTTTATTAACTTAATAAATCATGATTTGTCTTTAATGAACAAAAAAAAGCAAAAGATAATTTTAAATAATGAGATAAAACTGCAAGCTCATATAAAAGCTCTACTTAAGCTCCCATGTATATATATACGAATAAATGTTTGACACGATCTTAAGATGTATGTTCTTTGGCTGTTCGAAGACTCTTGTACCTATATACTAGTTCGGCAAATACAACATTGCAAATCTTGTAAGAGCGTTTAGTACAGTTTTCGCGACATACACATACATATACAAAGATCTTCTCTTCTTCGACAAATTGCCAGTAGGTAGGTGTACGCCTGGTATGCTAATGCTTTCTCCACTTGTGTGCTATACACTTTATCTCTCTCACTCTCTTCTTCTCTCTCTCTCTCTCTCTCTCTCTCTCTATCTCTACAGAAACAGTCTCTCTTCAAGTATACTACATATACGCGGCGTCAAAGTTCGAGAGCAGAGAGTTCGATTCCCGGCGGCGTAATCAAATTGCCAGCGTCTCTCTTTATATATAGGTATACATATATAAAGGTACATGTATAGATCTGTATATATTGAGAGTCGTTGCTCCTCTGAAGCAACTTTGAAACTTCGGTCGCGCTATTTACTCGATACAATCGACTGCTCGTTGCTTCAGTCCTACCCCCCCCCTCTCTCTCTCTCTCTCTCTTTTGACTTCACTTGCTGCTCCTGTTATATACTACTTTGGTTGTCCTTTCTGTAGAAAATGAACGATTGAGAAACTGTGGTCTGGGGATGTATGTATTTTGTGTGGTTTATATATTTATAAGTATGAGGGTTTTTATCGAAATGTTTGATTATTTTTAGCTTTTAATTTATTTAATTTTTTTTTTTTTTATTTGAATTTTATGTATGGGTTTGAAAGCTATGTTCTTCTTTAATTTTAAATGAAGTTACTATAACATTTTGAGTTTGATGTACATAATCCAAAGTCGATGTAGGTACATGGATTAAAGTTAAATATGAATCACAAAAATTTTTTTTTTTAAAAACTTTTTTAACAACCGGGCATTATGAAAAAATCTAAAGAAATAAAATAAAATTTAATCTGCTGCAAAGTAGAGTTGCAAAAAAAGAGAGAAAGATCGAGAGTTGTCATTGCAAACTTGCAAGCTCATAAAAAGCTCTATTTGAAAAAAAACTAGAAAAAAAAACGAAATCTCTCATTTATATCTATGTTCCCCGGACGCTAAGCTCAAACGTAGTGAAGAAGGTAGATGTGTAGAAGGAGGAGGAGGAGGAGGAGAAAGATAAGGATGGAGATAGAGCGTAAGCTAAGGCCAAAGTGCCGCGTGGGGGCCTCCTTGATTCCCCATTCTCCTTCCTCTTCTGTACTAATGGGACCCTCGCATTGGGAGACACGTGTATCCGCAAACTGCTACGTGCTTAGTCGTAAGTATTAATTGCGTCTACCCATGGAGTAGTGTGTAAAGGGGAAAGAGAGAAGAAGCTACCTGTCGTTATATATATACGATAAAAGGAGAGAATCCACTCACTCTACTCGCTATACTCGCGCCCGATAGCTAAATGCGCCCGCAGAGAGACGGAGGTAAGCTCGTAAGTGTCGCGATGAGGATATGTACCCGATTTTTAAAACTGTTTATTATCGATATGTATTGACTGATCTACGTTTGCTTCAATTTATATTTCTTTCTTATTTTTATTTGATTGTAAAGATATTGATTTTTGTTTTGTTTTATCTGTAGTAACCCACGTCAAAATCAATTAAAAAAAAAATTATATTAATGATAAAAATGAACGGCAATAAAAAACAGAAAAACAAACAATAGTATAAATCCCATGAGTAAAAACAACTATCTCGAGATTGTTTTCCCTTTTATATTACTTTTATTTTGGTTCTCGTAATGTATGTTAAGTGCCAGGTGACGTTTCATCCATCCACAACGAAAATTCGAGAGGCTCAGTCCGTCCGAAAAGTTAAACTTTTCCCTTGACTCTTTTTGAAAAAATCTCGTCTCACTCTTTCTCACTCTCACTCTCTATATTCCTTTTTTTTCTTTACTTATCATTCTGTCCCTCTTTTTCTCTTATTCCCCTTTCTATACTTACCCTGACATTGAAAGTGTCTTTCTTTAACGTCCAGTATTTGTCGAGAGCGTGAAATTATATTCTCTCTTTCTCTACTCTCCCTCCTCCCTTTTCTGCAAACTTTTGTCCAATATTCCCGGCGGCATCTGGCATATTGAACGCTGCTTTTCCATTACTACTATGACTACTACTGCTAGCAGATTTTACCTGCTTGCTTTTATTTTTCACTC
>JAPYZE010000840.1:0-29854 GCA_030522805.1 Leptomastidea abnormis
CCCCCCCGTTTGTTTTGTGCCCGCACCCCCCCCTCCCCGCGCTTTGCCGGCGGGCGTTTCCCGTTCCCCCTTTTTGGCCCCCCCCCCCCCCCCCCCGGTACTCTATCTATCTCGGTAGCCGACGAATGGTCTGGGAGATTCGTTGAATACAGCGTGGAAAAGTTGCTGCTGAAAAGAGATGATAATTTTAAATATCAAAAGTGTTTTGTTTTTCTTTTTTTTAATTTCTTTTTTTTTTATAAAAAATTTTTTTAAATTTTTTATTATCAAAATTTACTTCTTTCTATACGTGCTTGCTCGAGGGTATAATTATAATTCTACCAAATTTTTAATTTTCAAACGAATTAAAATTAAATAAAAAAAAAAGAAATTATATAAATCAATATTCTTGCGTAGTTAATATTCGTTCTTCTTGGTGGTCTTAGAAACATTTTCGCCAGATCTGTGGTAACCGAAAAAAGAACTACACAAGCAGTATATAGATGTATCCTACCCAAAAGAAATAGTCAAACAAATGATGAGCGCGTGCTAGCATGAATCATGTGGCTCTCCACGCAATCCGCACGAACTTCTAAATCCTCCCTCTACTCAGCAGCAGTTTTGCTTTCTTTTTTTCTTCCTTTCTTTATCTCTCAATTCGCTTCTGTCTCTAAACGCGAATCCTCCTAAACGTGTTCTTTTTCTTTATTTCTTTTTTTATGTTTTGTTTTTGTTATAGCAACTACTTCTTAGCTTAGTAGTTTTTTTTTATTTTATAAAGATATCTACATTAAAAGATTGTTTTATTAATAAATATGAGATTTTTATTGAGTTTTGAATTATGATAGTAGTACAGTCTTCTCTTTTGATACAGATTAAAAATTTTGTTCCTTAAAAATAATAAAATAATAATGCAATTGCTTAACATAATAGATAAAATTTGTATTATATTTTAAAATGATAGTGAAAGAAATGTCGCAGACAAAATAACGCATATGTTTTGAAAAATAGTGATTGACAATTCAAGAGATGGAAAAGAAAATTCCTTCACCGAACGAAAAATGCAAATCGAATGAAAACCATACGCTTGGATTTTGCAAATGAAACTTGAGTCTTTCGTGAAAGCAGGCGTGGAGTGATGAAAAAAAAAAAAAAATAATAAAAAATAAGCCCGGAAACGGTAGTGTGCGGAACTGACAGGCGCAAAGGCATGCATATTCGAAAGTGAGAGAGAGAGAGAGAGAACGTCATGAATATGTAAATTTTTTATTATTTTTCGTCAGCTTAATCAAATTATAATGGAGATGCCTCTCGTACGGAGAAAGTATGGCAATGAAGCTTTCTATATTTATCAAATTTAAACTAAAATTTCAATTCTAAGTAAATCGACGAATTGAAAGAAAATCTTTTTCGTTTATTTTTATTAAATATAAATTCTGTTAACAAATATTTATTTAAAGATACAAGTTATTAAAGATTTAAAAATGAAAAACAAAACATTGATTTATTTTAGTTTTCTCACTATTAAGAAAGAAAGTAAAACTAGAGCTTGCCACTAGGGACAAACCAATCAAACCAGCATACACACACACACACACACACACACACAATCTCTTAGCCAAAAGACAAGAAAGACATCCAAGAAAAACAACGTGGATAGAAAAAAAAAAAAGAAGAAGCTTTAGAAAGGTGTAAGCTTGGAGAAAAGGATGCCTGAGGGAACACCATAGGAGGATCCGGTGGACTTTTAATTAAGGACGCAGCTCCCGGGTTTTACGCTCGTTTCGCGCATGCCGATGCGTGGAACTCTCTCTTATATACAGTGTCTAAACAACTCTCCGGTGACGCGCGTGCAAAGTTTTTAAGTAGCTTAACCATCCAGGCCACGAACTCACGCGGGTTCTATATACTGTATGCACACTCTGGATGAGAAAGAAGAGCAAAAAAAAAAAGAGAAGGGAGGAAAAAATAGTCAAAGCGGAAAATGAGGAAAATGATGAAATACGAGCTGTGTATAGGAAAATGAAAAGAAACGGTCGACGTTGGATGTGGTTTCGTTGAGTTATTAAAATTTTACTATTTTTTTTTTTTTGTTTATTATTCACGAATGGTGAATTTTGCTAAAAGAATTTTTATTATTTTATTTTTGATGTATTTTACTTGCTATTAAAATAGAAAAAGAAAATTTATTAGTAAAACAGTCGTAAAATTTTTACTGAACGTAGATTTTAAATTATAATAAAAATTAGCTCAAATTAAAAGGTGTCTAATATTAAAAATAATTATTTAAAATTAGATCAAAATGAATAATCTTGACAAAAAACAAATACTAAAAAAACGAAAGTACAAGAAGCTTATAAGAGAAACCAATCAAGTTTTACGCTTCAGTTAAAAATAGTAAGAAATACGGAAGCTAGAGGTCAAAGGTCATTCTTGTACCATATACATCTACAAGTACAACAAGTTTAAAAGAGTGAAAAGTGGTTAACTCGAAACTTCGTTAGTGGAGTCCAGCGTAAACGTTTCTCTCTCTCTCTCTCTTTCTTTTCGAAAGGAGCCATACGAGTTTTCTATCCACGTGTGTCTCGCGGTAGGACATACAATACATACATACGTACGTACTGTGTCTGCGTGACGTTTGAGAGTCATGTAACCTCTTGGGTACCTCTCTTGGAGTGTACTAAACTTTGCTAAACGCGCGCGACATCGTTTCCCTTTGGCATCCTATACGTCGTTCGTCCCGTTTCGATTTCGTGTCGATCGCGTACGCGAATTTTCTTCTTTTACTCTCTCTCTCTCTAACTTACTTGGCTTATCTCTTCGTTGCTTTTCTCTCTCAGCTTGCTGTTACGTTGTCCTATAGTTTGGGTGAGAGCTGACGAAGCTGAGTTGAGTTAGCTTACGTGTGTGTGTACACTTACTCCTTTACTGACTGCTCCCCGGACGCGCCTCTGAACTTGTATCAATGTCGCTTTTATCGTCGTCTATACTGTTTGGTTAATTTTTTTTTTTTTTTTCAAGTGTTTGTGCTTTGTTTTCACAGGACAAAGTTACAGTTTGCGCAATTTACCGTTATTATGCAAGAAAGTTAGTTTTATCAAAAGTTAATTAATTTTGTGATATACAGAGTAATGATACGTAATAAATTTTAAATGTACATTTTTTTAACAATTTAAAAATTTTCAAATCAAGTTACAAATAATGAAAAAATAAGAAAAATTAAAAAAAAAATATAAGAAACAAATAAATTAGCAATAAATTTATATAGTACGTAGTAAAAAATAAAAAATTTTAAAATAAAATCAGTCAGTACCTTTACCTTATACACAGTAAACCCACAAGCTTAAAATTGTGATATCGGTAGTCCAACTATACCTCCTCTTCTCCTCTCATTTGCACAGGGTTCTCTCTACACACTCCTTATATAGCCAAGCCCTTGTGCACGACGCGCAATCCTATCTGCATGCATTATCTATACCGTCGCATCTCTCCCTCACTCTCCTCTTTTCTCTTCTGCACCTCGATTTCACCAGGAACGACAATGGCAAGGCGTGTATAGTGCTTACACGGCAAGAGGAAGACTCGTAAGGAAGAGGACCTACGAAAAAGAAGAAAGACTTTTGAGGAACAAAAAAAAAGAAAAAAAGGGGATGTGTCAGCGAAATACAAAATCCCTGGAGTAGCTTTAGTGATACTAGGTTTTATTTACTCTTTTTTCTTTTTAGAGTAAATGTGTGATCATTTGTGAAACATAGAACGCTTCTTTGATTTTTTTACTTATTGTTGTTGTTGTTGTTAGTTTGATAATGACACAGATTTTAAATTGGCCTACGATGATTAGCTTTACATTTGCATACACTTAAGCTATATGTTTGTCGTTTGCATTGTGTTTAAAATTTTATAAGAATTTTTTTTTAATCTTTTTGGACTTGAAAATCGTGATCTGAAACATATAGTATAGAATAAAGAGTAGGTAGATCCCAAATCGTTGTTTATAATCATTATGCCCGTTTATTCAAATTGCAAACTACTGTTTCCAGCTAATTATACATTCAATTAGAACATGAAAAATAAAATTAAAAAAAAAATAAATAAATAAAAATTGTATGAAACAGTTATACAAACACGCATTTGTGTCAGGTATACAATGGAATGCCTGCTTTAATTTGGAAGAAAAAAAAATTTATATATACATAGCGATTAACGGTACTCACATTACTCGAAATGCTAAATGACCCACGATTAATCTCGACTTGTTGTAGAAATGATTTAAAATTTTTATTAGTATGAACTATACCGCAAATTTATAGGTGTGGTATATATGTGTTAGATGTATAATGTAGTACATAGCGATGTTTAAAATAAAAATTTCTATTGCTAATTTTCTCGTTTATTTAAAGCTTGATAATAAAAATGATACAAGTAATATTTTAGGACATACCCTACATAATACAGTTTTAATTTATTTATCAATCAAAAATAATAACATAATTTTTCAAAACAAAATATTTTTCCACAAATACACAATTTTAAAAACTGATTAAAATATCGTTACAATTAATAAATCAGTTATAGAGCATGATCAATCAATTTATAAAAATACAATTTTTAAGCAAATTATTTATCACATTATATCCATGACATCGGCAAGTATATATAAGCGGTTTCGAACAAAAGAATTCCTGAGAAACTCTTTTTTTATCCATGCCTGCTCTTCTTCTATCCCTCCATATCTTTCTCTCTTTTACATACTTGACTGCCCGGTAATTTTGCTCGATAATATAATAGCAGCCCGAGAGAAAGACTTAGCCCCCGTAAGGCACATGAAGGATCGCGAGCTCTCAAGTAAGAATAAGTAAGAGAGAGAGAGAGAGAGAGAAAGAGAAGAAAAGGGCCAACATCAAGTCAAGATCGGTCAGAGCTGAAACGAGTGAGGTGGAGGAGGAGGGAAGAATACGATAGATCGCGTGATCCCTCGTTACGTTATCGTTTCCACAATCCTTTTCTTTCCTTAGGGATCCTATCCTACCCCCCTTTCTTCATCTCCTTTTTTTCTCACCGATCAAAAAAGCACATTGCAGCCGACGCTGCAGCAAAAATGATTGGACATTTTATGTATCTTATTACGGAGCTCTTATAAAATTATTATACTCAAGGGTTTATAACGTCAAACGTTTTCTTTTTCAAGAGAAATATAGAGCCCACCAAGTTCTTTTAGAGATTTATTCGCGATTAGAAGACTTTGAGACTCGCGGGAGAAATGACGACGATCGTGAGCGACTGATAAACTGGGAATAGCGAACGATATATCGTTTGTAAATTTAAAAAAAAAAAATGGATAGATAGAGAGAGAGAGAAGTCTCGAGGCAAGAGAGCATGATATACTTTAGCCGAAATAATCATCAGCGGTCCCTCCCCCCTATATATTTTGTGTTGTACTTTTCATTGATAATGCCTCATTATTAAATATCATATTCCAAGTCTCTTTTTCTCTTGGATTTTTGATTGTTTCATATGATACGTGGTACGTGGACTCGCGTATGCTCGTTATGAATTTACCGATGTGATATCGGCTGTTTATCAGCACCACTCATACGCGAGCTTTCTGATTTGACAGCGATATTAAATCTTTATGATGATAACTCCCTCTCTTTCAATCTTTGAATAATTTTGATGTTGGTTAGGGTTAATATCAATAAATCGGATATAGGCATGAGCTATTTTATCTGGGTTAAATAACTAACTAAAATTTCAAATATGAATGTCTTAGGCTTGTATCGTAAATAAATGTTTTCGTTTGGATAAATTTGGATCAAGTTTATTTACTTAATAATAATCTTTAATTATCAAATTAAATTGAGAAAATACTTTAATTTATTTAATTTGTTTAAAAAAAAAAAAAAAAAAAAAAAAAATATTTATATTCTTTCAATTTAATTAAAAATAACTTATCCCAATTCACAATTAGTGAAGAAAAAAAATTTTAAAATCATTCGAATAATTAACATTTACGAAATCTCAAAAAATATATATAAGATTCGTGCACAACATTTACCTTAATAAAATTAATGAAGTTTATTATCCTGAAAATAACATGGTCCGGTGAACTGCAAAACTTTTCACGTGGTCCAAGAAAGAAAGAAAGAAAAAGAGAGAAAGAGGTTCGTTCCAATTCTCAAGTTTAAGCAAAGCTCAAAAAAATATGTAATTCGTGCTTAGTCGCATTCATTACTCGGCTCTGTAAACATAGTAATTTCATCGTGGGCAGGAATAGTGGAAAGAGAAGGTAGAGGTAGTAGAGTGGCCTGTTTGAGGAAAAAGGACAACTATAGCTTTTGAAGGAGGCTGGAGAAGAAGGTTTTTACGTAGACGGCGCCGTGAAAAAGCAAAGGAATAAAGAGAAGAAGAAGAAAGAGGAGGAATCAGAACAGGGTATGGCAGAAGCAGTATCAGCCATACAGAAACAAAATACTGGTGCAGTCGTAATGCAGAAAGTCTGTGTATACAGATATATACATATACACGGTCAGCTGGTATTATGTATATATAAGCGAGTGCACATCGGTATATATCCCTATTTGATATATAATTAAAGTGCATAAATAAGCACAATGGTACAAGTAGGAGGAGGAGGTCGAGCTCTGTAGCTGAGGGTCTATACCAAAGAGAGACCACTCTTGGACCAACTGGTGTATATATACAGCCATTGGCCTGCTCTTGCTGCGCTTTCGGGTCATTCAATGCAAATTCAAGCGCTCTTTGCTTCTCGCCTTCTTGTTGCGCTTCTTCTTCTTCTTCTACTTCCTTGGCATCTTGAGATTTTATTTTTTCTTTTACTTGGTAGCGTAGCGCCCTGTTTCATATATAGGTGGATGCTTCTGCTGGTACACTCCCCCGCGTATATATATACGGTGTATAGTATACGGTATGGACCCCAAGAGAAAAGAGGATACTTTCAATATATACGAAAGGGATATACTCTTTGGATTTAACCAAAGATTTCTTTGTATATATATTTTTCTTTTTCTTATTTTGCGTCTTTGAAAATTTTTTCCTTGATTATAGAGATTTTTGGTCTTTTGAAATATTTTTTAATTAAGTTTTTTTAGTTGCTTTTAATTTTGTTTCTAGAAAAAACTTGAATTTTTCTGTTGGTATTTGCTTTAAAGAAAATTAGAAAATTTTAAATTTTCATGTATATTAAGTAAAAGTATAATCAGGGTCTCGAATGGTTAATCGGCAACATGTTGGCTTTGTAATCTACAAATTGTGGGTTCGATTCCTGGTGTCCGTCGATTGAGACATACGAAATACGCTCTTTTGAGAGTCAAAAAGGTTTCTTAACATTTAAATTCTCACAACACAACACAATATTTAAATGGTCAAATAATTTTTAATAAGTTTAGTTTACTTCCACACATTAATTTATATAATCAATATAATCAATAGCGTATATACAATATTTTTAATAATTTTTAATAATAATTCAGATAAGAATTACATAAAGTGTCAAAACACCAAAATATCTCAATATTATCGCACTACAGTATAGTCCAAGTAACTTTGAGAAAAAGGGCATAAGACAGGAACCAGAGTAAAAAAGCAAACTTCAGTATAGCAAAAGACGAAAGAAAAAATAAAGTTTGCATAATACAAAAGAAAGAAAAGAGGGTAAAAAGAAGAGCATCGTTACGAGACACGTAGTGTTAACCCTCCCATCATCGTCGTCGTCGTCGTTGTCCCTTGAAAATATTAAAACTGGCTCTCTCTCTCACGCGCAACCTCAGGCCACCCAGTAACAACTATATAACAGAGGATTGCTATCCTCTCCCTCTTTTTCTTCTCGTCGTCGTCGTCGTCGCGACGATGGTGCATTATACTCGTCTACTACAACCAACAACCACCCTCGTCCGGTCCTCATTTGCGCAGACTACGCGCGTCCACCAAAGTTTTCCGGTATAAAAGCTGCGCAGACGCGCTCGTGTGTGTATGCCTCTGAGGGACACAGAGAGAGCGCGGGACCACTTTGAATAATCCAAGCTTCGTCTCCATGGAGTAACTACTATGCTTGCCCAGCAACCCAGCCACTTGTTTGCCTAGGAATACTCGTTGAAAACTGACTGCTTTCCTTCTCTCTCTCTTGCCTTTACAGTTTCTCGCACGCACTTGCGCAATGGCGACCCTTTTTTTACGTTTTATATCTCTATATCCGTCAACTTTTACGCTCGTTTCCTTATTTCCTCTCTTCTCTTCTACTAAATAAGCGTTCCTTCTTCTAAAACGAATTCTTACATTTTTTTTCTTATTTTACTCTATTTCCTTTTTTCTTTCCTTTTTATTTCAGTAGAAAATCGTTTTCACTTTCATTCGATGTATCTTGCTATTCACACATTTGAAATTGCTTATTTTTTTTATCTTGATAAATTTATTCGATTCAAAAATCATCTGCATTCTAAATTTTATTATTTTTTTTTTTAAAGAATAAATTAAAAAAAAAATTCTAAATCTAAAAATCCTTAAAAAATCATCAACACAGTCAATTTATATCGTATAACGACTTCACAGGCATCGTAACGAGTATAGGAAATTATTTAGATAGAAAACCCAATTACAGCTTCAATTATTCAATATCTCGCGCCTAGATACAGAAATATAGAGTATATAGGGTTAGACGTATAGATGTATATACGTATACCCAAGCTGTCAAATCTTTCAAGCGAAAATCGAGGCAGTACCATACGGTCGGAAGAAGACGACAACGTCAGCTATTAGAAAATAATTACACCAGCACAAGAATATAGATAGATAGAAAGAGAGACTCTCTAAAGCGTTTACGCAAGAAATCCATTACGAGCTTTCTCTCTCTCTCTCTCTCGTATACCAATATCATCATCCCTTCGTTATATACCTCGAACGTTTACTCGCGCATCATTGTATATCTCCCGTATAAACTGCACATACACATCATAGCCATCCCAACTCCACCAGCCGCGAAAATCATTCCGTTTCATTCACCCTTCCCTTGTACACGTATGTATGTATGTATGTATGTATACTCCATCCTTTCATCAATCGGTCGCTCGATGAATACATCACCCTACCCTCTCCTTCTACTCACCCTTTCTCTCTCTCTCATTCTCAATATTCTCTTAGCTCGATCAGTACACAACCCTTCTCGTTCATTCTTCAAACTTACGCGAATCGCCTTGCCTTCTCTTTCCTATTTCTCCCTTACGCTCATGCAGATTTCATTGTCTCGACGACGGCGAACGCGTTGATTATGTCGCCCTTGGATGCCCAGTACCATACTATGGCGTAATATATTGAGAGAATGTATGGGGTGTATGACGATTGTCTCACCAACGGATGCCCACGTATTCTATTCGTTCATACTCTCTCTTTCTCTCTTTCTAAGAGATCAGACGAACGGATTGAAAATCGAAAGGGTGAGATATATCTGACTGACGGTTCTACGATTGCGGATTGATTCTTGCTAAAGGGGAAAATCTTTTTTTTTTCGTCTGTCTTATTGGTAGGTTGTCTCCTAGTCTCTTTGAAGTTTTTTTTTTTTTTGGCTCATTTTCAATTCGGAAAATCATTATCTTTTATGAGTTTGAAAAATTATTGTGTTTACTTGAATGTAAAAAAATTTCTTTCTTTTTTTTAATGTTATCAGATGTTTAGGTGTGAAAAGAAAACAATATGTTTATGGATGTCTAGATTATTTTTATCTTTATTTTATGAGCTCTTATAAAATATGACCTGTGAATATCCTTTCCAGAGGTGTGAACTTTTACTTTAAACAGGTGTTAGATTATTTTATTTCGTTTGAATATAATCTTTATTTTGGTTTTCCTTATTGTATTTGTGTGAAGAATAAAATTATTGTTTTCCCTACAAAAATAAAGTAGATATAACTCAAGCTGTATATAATTTCAGTACTAGTATTTGTTTTTTGAATTTATTCTTACCTTTCTTTTATTGGTTGTACAGAAATATAAGCTTGGAATTGATCAATCGATAAAATTTAGGTTTCGAAATCTACATGTCATGGGTTCGATTCCTGATGTATATCGTAATGAGTCATTGAACGAGCCTTAGTCAAAATACATTTAGTAGAATGTCAATAAGACTTAAACTTATAAAAAACAAAAAACATGTAGGTTGCTTAAAAATGTTACTTAAACACAAGCTTAATAAAAAATTAATTTTAATTTTTATGAATTTCCTATTATTTTACAATTCTCAATTTATAAAAAAATATTACATTTAAAACTTACAATTAGTTTTTAATTAAAAAAAAAAAATTTCATTAAATTATTTTCTCGTCACATTCTGTTTCACTAGTTCAAACAATTATAAACAATCAAGCATAGACAATAACAATCCACAACGACAAAAAAATAAAACATTTCCCAAAACACATAAAAAATTCAAAATTCTCATTCAAGACCGCCGCGGGGCAGAGCATACTCTTTTTTTTTTCTCCTGCAATCTCGCGAGTCAGTACAGGCAACTACTGCGGTATGTTGCATAACGCATATATGCATTTCTTTCCCCTCCGGAGACTGCAGCTAACCAAGCGCAAGTGCATACCAAAGTGTAACGAAAGCAAGAGAGAGAGAGAGAGATGCTGCTGTCAGAGTCGCGCGCGTCTCATTAGTACAGGGCAAACGCAGCATATATGCAGGGTGAACAGAGAAAAAAGTCAAGGTATGGTATACATATATATTCTAGCCAACAATCCTCAGGGCTGGAGAAGAAAGAAGGGTGAGGGGGTCCTTTTTTCCCGTGAGCATAGGGCTTCTTTCCTTCTCTCTTTCTTTCTCTCTCTCTTTCAAGTGGGCCCTTCAATTCTTTCGCTCCAGATCTCGTGATGCTGTCATCCTCCTTTCTCTCTCTCTCTCTTTTTCCACCCTCTCTCCTTCGTCGTTTGTTAATTGGAGCCCCCTGCCTGGAGACCGCCTGCCGTCGGCATATACGCGTTTCTAGATGAGTGAAACAATAGAGAGAGAGAGAGAGAAAAGGAAAAGGAGTGTTGGGTCTCACAGTTGTATACCAAAAGCCAGACGTGGATACCATGCAGGATTGTGGATCCTTAAAATCTAAGAGAATGAAAAATCATGAGTGTATAAAAAAAAGTGAACGATTTAAGAACACTGATTAATTTTTTTTTTTCATTTATAATAGAATTTCTAAAATTTTAAATTTGATATTTTTTTTTTAATACTATCAATTTCAACTGATAAGATAAACAATAATTGAATTATTTGTCTTTCTTACAATGATTTATCTTTTAATATGACAATTTTCTTTTCCCCTGGTGTGATATAAGAAGGTAATAAGTTTCAAAAACAGCAAGCCACGAGAAAAATATAAAAAAAAAAATATATGTATATAAGAAGAAAGACAAGCAAAAGAGCCAAGAAAGAAAAGAGAAAGATATCCTTAACAAGGGTAGAATCCCGTTGAATTCAACATAGAGACGCATATACACACAGACACACCACAGACAAACGCGAAAGAGTCTCAGCAGTCTCGAGGCGAAAAATTTAAATTTTACACCAGCATATACATATACATATCCCAAGGATATGTGTAAGTTGTAGACACCAATTCTATATAGCTAAGTCTCCTTTTCTCAAGTAGACGAAGCAGCCAGCAGCAGCAGCAGCAATGCACAAGCTTTATACTATACGATCTTGAACTTGACAAATCGCCTCGTCGCGACAGCAAGTACATACAAGCAAGCAAGCAAGCATTGCTCTTTGGATATCTCCCTTTAGTCCAACAAGGACACATTTCCCTCTCTCGTTTCTTATTTTTTACCCCTTTTCCTTTTTCTCTCATTCCCTATATAACACCAACGACGTTCTCTTTCTCTCTCTCTCTTCCATCTCATATATACGTATGCAAGAATGGGAATTGCTCTTCGTAAAACTCCTACTCTCTTTCGCACGAATTGTTTGCTTCTCCTTAGGCTTTGCTCTACTCTACGCTGACGCCAAGCTTTCTATATAAGAAAAAGGGGGGATTCCCTTGTTTTTTCGGGCTCATCCATGGTTTTCTCTCTACTATATACGACCGACAACTACGCTTACGATTCTTCTTTAGCTATGTTTGACTATGGCGTACTTGGTTGGTCTTTACTACGATAAAGATAAAGGGAAGTAAAGAAGAAGGATTTTCTTTCTTCTCTTTTGAGAAAATAAAACTCGTACAACATTTTAGTTTTAGAGGGGTGTTGAATTTACCGAAGCTATATGATTAATCTTACTAAGAATTTGTAATTTTTACTTTTCTTTGCTTATCTTTTGAACTATAAACGAAGCATCTTTTAATTCAAGTAGGGTTTTATATATTTTTTACGCTTGATAAGATATATGAAGTTAGCCAAGGTGAAAATATAAGGGTACATACAACAACAACAAAAGAAAAAAAAAACGTTACCATACCATAAAACGTATAATACCCCGGAAACTCTCTAATTTCATGCAGAAAAAACAGCAATTTCATACTTAATTTGATTACAAAAAAATAAAAAAAAAAAAACAACTCGTAGAGTAAAGGGAAAGAGAAAGAAAAAAAAATACAAAATCTTGACGAAGGTTTAAGGGTTCCTCGAATTCCGCCCTATAGCTAACCGCACGAAACCACATTGGAAAATCCTTTGTTTGGAGGCGAAGAGAAAAAAAAGCAAGCGAGTACCTATGTACGCTCTTTTACCCATACAGACACACATATATTATATTCTGAACGAATTAGAAGTTCGCGTGGTCGACTATACCCATCCGCAGTGCCATCGACCGCAAGATCGCATTACATTTCTTCTGGAAAAATAATAAGAGGGCCTCTCTCTCTAACTAACTTGCTGCTTGACCATAGGGTTGTTGTATGTATAGGTAGTCTACCCTCCCTTCAAGTCTGATTCTGTATATACTATATAATATAGCAGCAGCTGCTGCTCGTCGACGCTAATTGGGAGAGAGAAAAGATATAAGGAAAGAGGGATAAGGTTTGTTGGGCATTGATAAGACGTTATATAGTAAGAACAACAAATTAAACAGAAAACTCAGACGAGAAATGTATATGTAAGAAGGTTCTTTTTTTTTTGCAAATCTAATGGTTGAGAATCCAAGGAGCTCTTCTTACTTCGATAAAAAGGAGTTTTGAGCAGCTACTTGAGTGTATAGACTGAATTTTTCGATAAATTAACTATGGGAGTGGTATATTATTGTACGTAAGAAAGTTTATGAATTCTTGGAATACGGATCAAAGATTTTCAAAGATTACGTTCATAAATATTTTTCTTGTGTTCTCAAGGGTAAACTTGAAATATATTATAAAGTTTATATTTGATAAACCATAGTATATTTCAACGGTAATTTAGTTGTCTTTAATTTTTCTTCCACTCTCAGGTATTATCTTTTAAAAATAAAAACAAAAAAAAAAGGAAACAAAAATTTTTCCGAGGAAAAGTTTAATTTTTTTTTTTTAAAAGCACGATCCTCAGACTTGGTAAAACACTTTATTTTTCTCCAACAAGTACACTTCACTTTGTTTTCCCTCCTCTTTTCGTTTTTATTCCTTAGCATTAAAAAAAAAAAAAGGAAACTGCACTTCGCATAAAGCGCATTTCAAGTCCACATGCACAAACACATTTAACATAAGAAGCATCACGTATACCCGTTACAACTACTGCAACTTTCTTTGCACTCTAAAAAAAAATAAAAGGAAATGTAAGCGCGTCCCAAGTGCTGAGTAAAATTATGACGACTTAGTACGCCTAATTAAACCTCACATTTCACACTCCATTTTCTCTCGACCTCTTTATTCTTTTTTTTATTCTCAAAGCTCACAAGCTTGAACTTGGAAAAACGCCCTACAACTTTAACTCCTTAAAATTTCACCTAGAGCTAGGAAAAATTCATTAGCTGTAGAGTTTGTGAGTGAACGGTGATTAAAAAAGATGAGGAAATCTTAGAAAAAAATTAAAAAAAAGAAACAAGCCATAAAGGTGAAAAAGAGTATAGATATATATCATAAAGAATATATTAGTAGTAGCATTTCTCGGTTGAGTGATGAATGAGTCGTATGAGTCATTCCATTGCGACGATGATGATGATGATGATCCTGAATACGAAAGCCCCTCGCGCCCAGAGTTGTTCTTTGTCTCTTTTCTCTCTCTCTCTCTCATACGCGCAACTCCTTTTTTGCATTCTCTTCTTATTCTCAGTGAGAGATATCTGCGTGAGGGGCTGTTGTTTCTCCTGCATGCGTTTCTCTGCACTTGCATTCAGCATATCTTCTCTTACAGCTTGCTTTTAAAAGCTCGCCATTATCAACTGAAGCGAGGGCAAAAGCTGCGGAGCATAAGGGATTTTTATCGGGGTGTGTGCATCCTGTAAGCTATTGTCATTTTTTTTTCACACTGTAAAGCTTAATGAGAAAGTAAACAATCTGACTTATGAAGTCGTTATAATTTTTGCAATGATAAAAAAAGAAAAATGTGCATAAATTATAATTTATAAAAGTTTAGTAGATCAGTAGAAAAAATAAGAAGTAAATTGTTGTTGAAAACAAAAGAAATGAACGTTTAAACGTTAGATTAAAACAAATGCGTGAAGAAGTTTAAGTTTTTTTTAACAAACTCGGTCGTTAAAAACTTAGAAAAGAGAAAAGTCTCACTTTACTTGATACTACAATTATACAAATTTGCGCAAATTTTTTTTCAACAGTGTATAATCCACGAATTTAGCTACTAAATAGCTTGAAACTTAGCAAAAACTATGCAAAATCCTATCGACACATCAAATAATAAATATATTCAGAAAAATAAAAGAAAGACCAAATCGAAAGAACTTATACATTTACCATATTTCGCTCGTTTCAAAACTCAAGCCATTAAACAGTATCCAAACAAGGCAGATCAAACTTATATATTTAACTCCAATGCTCCACAGAAAAGCAAAGTATAAAGTAAAATGCACTATACCGAAGTCAACCTATAAAAAGCCATATAATCAAACGATATACACAGTACACAGATATCTTATACTTCTTAGCTTCGTCTTACCAACTTTTTCAAAAGGTAAAAAACTTCTTAAGAGGCAAGTTTTTTTTTCTTTTCTCCCATCTCTTTGTTTTTACGAGTCGCTCCCTTATATACTTGGCTTTCTCGCGTAATTTGAAGATTTCGCTAAAGGTAGATGAGACTCATGGACCTTGTCTCTCGTATTGTCATTCTTTTTTTTTCTTTCTTGCCGTTTCTTTGTTTCTGTAACCCCTCCGTTCTCTCAGCTACGTTAAATTTAAAGGAAGATGCAGTTTAGGGGAATAAAGCCACGACACTCAGACGTACTTTGCTCATCGTTCCGGTTCTTTTTCCTCACTTCCGTTCATCTTTTTTTTCTTCTTTTTCTCTTACTTCGGTTGTTTTATTATCTTTTGATTTTTATTTGAAAATCGTTGGAACAGACGTCTATTTTATGGATTCTCATTGCCATCGTCGTAATCGTGATTTTGTCTTTTCTGAGATGAGCAATGACCATCCATTAATGGACAATAATTCTTATTTCATGTAATAAGTTACTTGAATACGGTATATATAACTGTGCACACTGTGTTTTTGTTGTAGTTGACTGAACAATGAAAAATTTCCTATTGTTCTTACCGAACGTGTAGTTCATAATATTTCTTCCGCTATATATGCTGACCTATGTACTCGTTTATAAGATAACTTTGCTGCTGTTGTAGCTTAGTATGATATATAAGTGAGGTTTTAAGAAAATTGCCAGTCGATTTAGATAAATACGATTTAAAAAGCAATCATAGTTTATGTTTCTTTTTTTTCAACTTTTGAATAATAGTTTATTCACACATTTTAATCTAAGAATATTAAAAATAAGATCGATTCAATTTAAAAAAGAAAAAAAAGCAAAATTTGCAATTGATTGCAAATGTCCTGAAAAAAAATATAGTTTTAAATATATATACAAAAAGCAGGTCACGTCTCGTCAGTAAAATCAGTCAATTAAAATTCATAAGAATGCAAATTTACTATATGTGCATAAATCAATAAAAAGCGTCTAATAAAATGTCGATAAAAGAATGCAAAATAAAAGAAATATAATATATCAAGAATGCAAAAAAAAAAGAAAGAAACGAAATAGTTGGGTGAGGCAGGCTATATTCACAAATCGGCAAGTCTAACGTTTAATGAACCGATTTATTTTTTTCATCGCTCACACGTCATACATTCTCATTCGTACATACATACATACATAAAAATATCACGAACAGTGCAATTATGGATCTTCGAAACTTGCATAATATTAAAATGCATTTTCCATCGACAGCCTATAGACTGTCCGCCTACCCTCTAAAAAAAGAAAAAAAGAAATTCAAATAATCCACCCAGAAACTCTGTATCTTCACATACTATATACAGTCCGACAACTTTAATTTACCTCATCGATCAGAGTCGCATTTTGAAACGAGTCTGCAATCAGTGCAATCCATACGATCGACTATAACATGCGATTTTAAAGAAGGTATATATACACATAGCTATGCATATATCGGATATTCAAACGATTCTGGTCGAAAGTGCATCGCTTCAATAGAGAATAAGAGAGAGAGAGGGCCAGGGTGCAATAAAGGGCAGTCTTATATATATAGGCCCCAGCTGATTTACGTTCACTCCCCCTTGTATTTTACCTTTCTACCATTACTCATCAGAGTAGCACACACACGCGGTAGCTTACTTCTCCCGAACGCTCACTTATTGCTTGCAGCAGCGTAGCTTCTTGCGAAAGACTTCAAGAAAAAAAAAAAGAATAAGGCGTAAAAAAGTATGTCTAAAGAAAGTCGGCAATACGCCTTTAGGCCATAGTATATAAGCGTTAACGCACTCAGTGGTATTAGAATATTAAGCCCGCGTGCGGAAGCGTTTCATCATCCAAATTGCTTGATTTATATTGGCTGTGTGGGAGAAGGAATATTAGGGAAGGAAGAAAGTGAGAGAGAAAGTGAGAGAGAGATTCGAAGAACTTGGGCGTAGTTCGTATGTATGTATGTATGTCTATACAAAGAGCGATAGGTCTAATTTAACGAAGTGTCGACCTTGCGTTGGAGGAAATATTACTACGCGTGTCTGGCTGACCGACCGGTAGCAATATATATGTACACGCTCAGCTATACAGAAGCCTATTAAATAGCAGGCAACGCCTGGCGCCAGTCCGATACGACTTATCGTTCTTATAATTAAAAATCAACCGTAATCAATTTAATTTAATAATATATCTTTTCTGTTTTTTATGTACCTACACGCACACTTGGACACGCGCGTATACCTTAATTTTTTATTCACGTGCTGTTTGAATTACGCAATTTTTCATCTATAAATTTAATTAGAAACAAAAAGCATCATTGAGAATGACTTTAACGATGATTGTGAACTCATTGAGCTTAAAGTAACTAAGCTAAATCGTATAATAATATCGATAAGTAATTAAAATGTGTGGTACAGTGAAGAGTATTTCCGTTACAACTACAACGTAAACTAGAAGCCAGTTTAGATTTGAGTACTTGTACTTTAGAGAATCTGTGACAGCGTAAACGTATTATGGCAGTGGGTTTACTCTTGTGATCGAATTTTAATTATTCAGAATTACTTTGGATTTTCGAGAACTTAATGTACAAACGGTTGAAGATAAAATTTTTGGATGAAATAAAGCTCATCCTATTTATTTCTCATTTTTTCTAACTATTTCATTTTTTTGCTATATATGTTAAATTAATATAATTTTATCAAACCTGTACTGCAAAAAAATAGAGGGAATTTTTATCATGTAAACATATATAATATACATGTACATACTTTTTTTAAATTGTTATATTTTAATTGTTTCGATGAAGCTATTTTAACGCTGTATTAAGCGTATTTCAACATATGAGTATTCGTGTAATGACTTATAACCGGTAGACACTAGGAATTGAACCCACGACCCATGAATTCCAAAACCATCACTCTATCGACTAAGTCATTCTAAATCCCGATTGTACATACTCTATTCAAATCATTTGAGCGATAAACGAATATAATTTTGAAAATAACAAACACATCGACACTAACAGAGACACGCCAATCAATATACCCAGACTGTCCCACGATTTCGCACACATCTCTCTTCACTCCCTCCTCTCCTCTTTACGTGGATTCCCAAAAGTGCAGTCACGCGCAGTCCTTAACGTCAAAAACAATCAAAACTCTGAAACTGCCCAGGCCACTACATCTCTCTACTGTCGACGAGAGCTTCACGTCCAGCCGTCTACTACTACTACTACTACTACAACCTAATCGGCTAATACCCCAACCCCTTCTGTAAAGTCTGCGTCAAACTCGTTCGGTTTTACTACTCTTCTTCCCCCTTCATCTCTCTTTTACTCTCTTCTCTCTCTCTCTCTCTCTCTCTCTCTCTCTCTCTCTCTAAACTCTAGAGCTTTGAATTTCGGATGCTCACGGACAGTAAACTCTTTGGCTGAAAGTCTCTTACCACTTTTCTACCAAAACATTGCTACTGTTTTATTTCAAACAAATTCAAGCTTTAAATAAAATATTTAAGTTTGAACATTTACAATATTATTTATACGATACATCATAAATTATTGAATTTAATAAATTTTATATAGATTTCAATAATTAAATTTCTCCTATAAAACAATATTTAATATATAATACTCATAAAACAATCGCATCCACTCAACTGCATATTTCATATATGTTAACACAAGTAAAGAGCTTTTCTGTTATTCCGCAAAATTTTCGACGACCTGCCTAACATAGCAAAACTTTCTCTCTTCCATCTGTTACTATTTATTCCTCCCCTCTCTTTTTCTTCAACATCCTTTTCCCTATTTGCACTTGCTTCTCTCAACTGTCAATACATATCACCCTAAGTACTAATACCCCCAATACACATCCATCGGTCTTTCCTTTGGTCTAAACCTTCCTTCTCCTCCACCTCATCTCTTGCTCTCCCCCGTTTTCTAACATCGTCGTCGCGTCAGCAGTCGTCCTGGGTACACCGCACACTCATCTCTCTCTCTCTCCCTCTCTCTCTCTCTTACTCGCGTTTGCAAACACCCTAAATGAATTACTACGGCTCAGGAGGGGGATATACAGTATATGTATGTATGTATGTGTATCAAAGTACGACGTCTTTTGAGACAGCCTCTCCGTAAACTCACTTCACTCACTCTTATACCCACAGCAATGCGCGTGCTTGAAATCGCCAAGCAGCCTAGCTTAACTAGGCGTTTCACCAACGCGACCTTTAATGCACCAGTGAAGAGTATGGGGTTATTGAAAGATCGAAGGTTTACAGAAAGGGATGGTGGTAGTAGTACGAGTGTAGTAAGTGCCTTGGCGTTTTGGTTCTGCACACTCTTGATGGCTTTTTGGCTGAGAAAGTACCATTGGACTTCTTTACACTTTCTCTTTCTACCCATTCTCAAGCTTTAGCTAATTCGACATCGACGAACGATTTCAAATATACTTGTGTTAAAAAGAAAAAAAAAAGAAAACTTTTTTTTACCGCCTTTGGTTGCCTTTAATCTCCTTACAAGACCTTTTTTATTTTTGCACGTCTTTTTGGTGGGTTCAACTACTTTTTCTACGAAAAGAAATTACTTTTAAGGGTGACTTTAGAGTGCTTTTTATTTTGAGCCTTGAGCCTTGAACTTGCTTCTTAAGGAGGCCGGACAATTAAAATAAAACTTTCGGAGTAATTTGATAAGGGATTTTGTCACTGAGCGGATGAAAGAATTAAGGTATGCTAAAGTGAAAGGGTTCTGATTAAAAAAAAAATGATTCAGGATTGTCTGACCAAAAACAGCTAAACTACTTAAATTAAGTAGTAATAGCCAAGTCAGACATAAAAAAAGCTCGATTCTTAAAAACAAAAATCACACCCACCCAAATACACCCTGATATGTAAACAAAACAAACAAACATTATCTCATCAAGATCTGAATAACAAAAATAACCGTGAGCTTGCAAAAAAAAGCTCCCTCTTTCTCCCCATCTCCAATCCATACAAGCTCTCAATTGTTCCATACACGAATTGGAGGTCAGTAGTAGTAGTTGTATACACGTACATATAACTTCAGCAATCGTTCGAATGTGATTCAGGTCAGTATACAACGTGCGTTCCTGTCGCGATCGAGAGCACCAAACACGCATCGTAAATCATCAAAGATATATAGAAGAAGCGGAAGAGAGAAGAGCAAGGGGTTATAGTTATAATCGAGAAACACACCGAGCCATAATACACCGATGACCCAGTGACGTTATAGTAGAACAGAAACGAGCAAAACCGTAATCGGATTCGCTTTCAGAAGCGCGTACCCGACGAGCCGTGAACGCAACCGCGTTCTCTCTCTAACACAGCTCGTATAACAGCTCGGAGTTGTGTGGCTCTGGTAGGTATACGCTGTTATCGCTATGGCACGCCTGCTGCTGCTGTTGCTACTGCTTCTGTCTCTCGTGCTATCCGATGCGGCGATAGTGATGGCGTATATATACCTACCTCGTGTCCACGTATAGTAGGTAGATATACCTGCCAGTGGCATAGCTTTATAGCTCCATGACTGGCTGCGCTTCGACGCTTGCTTGTTCTCTGTATATAGGACCGCGACCTGCTCGCATACACACACATTCTCTCTATTCTTGTGTTCTATTGTAGATTGCTGGACGAGAGCTAAAGTGTGTTTTAGACGTTTAATTTCGATGAGTCTAAAGGGAATGACTAAGTTTCGTTTTCAATCATCAATATACACATTTAAATCGAGTATAAAAGTGTATTATAAATAATTGTCAAATTTCATTGTACATACACGTAAATTATATTTAGTGGTACCAGATATATTCTGTAGACTAGCAAATTACCATATAATTACCAATGATCAAATTATAATTACCCGACACTATGAGAACACTAAGTAAAAGCTCAAATCAACGACGCAAGCTCAGATGCTCTACCTCCCAAATCCAACAAAAAAAAAATCAGAGGAGCAGTTAGTAGAACCAGCTACTAACGCGACGATCATGAGCCGCACAGATGTCGTCAGAGATTACTCCTATGTGAGAAAGGTATACATGTGTGTGTGAGTATGTGTCCAAACGCGAAAGCGATCTGGCTAATTTACGTGGTCATTTGGCTAGTGCATATCCCAAGTAGAGAGGGAGAGAGAGGTTACGTGAAGAGGGTTGGGGTAAGAGAGACTTGCCCTGGCGTCAGGTGTGCTAGGGATAAATCAAGCGACACACCCTCTCCTGTGCAGCCGTCGTCGTCGTCGTCGTCGTTCTCGCCATCGTCGTTGAGCTGTTAAGAGAGAGAAGGAGGTGTATGTGTAGGAATGGTCATGTCACATGCAGGAATTGTCTATACATATACATACATAGATGCTTCGTCTTATGTACATGTTGTATACGTATACGATATTGACGTGATGTAATGACGAGGCGGCGATTAGCTCGATTTACGACTGACAATGAGCAGTCCAACGACGATCTTGTTTTACCATACAGCTTATATGGTATAAGATCTTGCATGGCTCTATCTCTTATTTTCACGCTTGTATAGATGATTTGACTTATACATCATTATATCCTCGTTTTTCTTTTTTATTGTTGATATAATTTGCATCTTTTATTTACGTTTCGTGTTTATCTTGGTTGTTCTAAATTATATTTTTTTAAATTTTTAGACAATTATTATTTTAGTTCAAGTATGGCATTTTTTTTGTAACTAACAAATTTAATACGATATTCAAAATAATAATTCGGATAAGCGTAACAAGTGTAAAATTAATATGTACATTACTTTGGGTTGCTAAACTGGCGGGGAATGTTGGATTGTGAGCATTGAGAGTTGGTGGTAGTAGTAGCAGTGTGTGGTATATAAAAGCAAAAAGGGGTGGGTGCCAGCCGGAAACTAATGCATTCATTTTACACTCGTATCAAAGTCATAATGTCGAGTATTAAATTAGAAGAATTTGCGCAATTACCCCTCTCTCACTTGTGCGCGAGCGCGCATTCCATTAATTTTATACTGAGATGGAAAGGGAGAAAAGAGAGAGAGAGAGTATGTATAGTAGCCAAAAGAGTGTTTTTGATAAAGTGCAGTTGAGCATAAATTTTGAATTACACACGGCCTCGTGCGCGCCTTTATAAATTAACCGTTTTAAAGCTTAATAATGCCATATGGGGGAAAAGAGAGGATAGGGAAAAATAAACGGGCAATTTACGACTGAAAATGAGAAATTAATATAGGTATATACTTATAATGAAAGAGCGAGAGCGTAAACGCGCGTAACACTTGTCTCTGATTTATTCTACTGTATTGTATTTTAAAACTTATATAGCTATAATATGTATATATATGTATATACATTTACGGGGCTAATTATAATTTAAACTCTTCCATCGCCAAAAACACTTGTTTCCAACTTTATTGGATTATATAATTAGGTTCACTTAAGAGTATCAAATCTGCGTTTGACAGGCTAATTAAAAATTTTTAGTTTTTATAATTTTTTTTTTGTTTTTCTCAAAACACACGTCTTTATTTTATCTTTTAATATTTTTCACTTTATTAAATTGATTTAATATGAATTTTTAAATGTATTCTACGTATACAAAGCTTTGTTTTCAATTATTTTATCATGGAATTCCCAAAACATATTTCAACTGAATTTCAGGAATAACAGCGACTAAAAGTTCAATGAACAAAGTTTTAAAGCTCTACGGTATATAAATGCCAAGCTCAAATATCAAGTACTATTAAAATAATACAAACTCATATTTGCCTTTTATCGTACATATTTAATACCTTGCAAGCTTCATAACAATTTACTAATAGGTACATATTTAACAAAATCAAAATTTGAGTAACAAGTATTATCTAAATTAAAATTTTTAAATTAATACCATATCAAAAACTGCACTTATTTCCTACAAGTTCAACATAATTTATCAACTGAAAAAAAAACTTTAACGATAATAGCTCAATAAATTAACTATCATCAATGTATACATATATAAAATCTAACACATTCTCAATCACGATTCACAAATCAGCATCTATTTCGCCAAGAGAGCTTTACAATATCCTATAAAAGCTCATTAATCACGCCATCGTATAGCAAGCAACTTGACTGACGCCGAAGGCATATATACATCCCCTCTTACCTTAAGCGTGTCTCGCTCTCTCACTATAGCCTCGTAAATAGAAAATCTATTAAGGTACGTATACCCCCAGACCTTTCGTAATTCGTTTGAGCCACGCGCTTGTGCTTACCATAGGAGCGTAATAGCAGCGCGTGGCGCGACTGGTATAATTTCGCGTTATTTACCTTTACGGCGCGGAGTACAGGTATTCTCTCATTCTATACTTGCTATAACATATACAAAAGCGTGAGCTTACTTTAAAAAATAAGGGTACGGTGTATCACGAATAGTCGAGAAGTGGCGTGGACTAAGGATCTGAGAAGAAAAAAAAATATTATATATAAAAGCACGAATAGAAATAAGGGGTGAGGAGAGAGAGAAAGAGCTTGCAAAGGAAGTAGGTAGGCCGAATGCCTTATCAGCGTTTAATAGGATCGCGAGAGAAGGGTGAGATGTATCAGGGAATGGGTAGACGGGTAGTAGTAGTAGTAGTAGCAGAGAGCGTGTAGTGCGATTACGGGTAGCGCGGAAATGAGCTTGCAAGGAGAGAAAGAGAGAGAGTGTATAACACAGCGGCGATCGCGTGCTAGCCCGTTACGAGAGGCATAAATAAGCTCCACTTACACTGCCATTCCTATGTAAATCTAGTGACGCCGCCGGTGTATGGCTCTCTCTCTCTTCTATGTACGAGAGAGCCAGATATAAATTCAGGCCTTTTTTTCCTAGCCAACCTCACTTCTTTTTCCTTGCACACTCGCTTACTATACTTGCAAGCTCTCACGACTAGCGACGTACGTGCTGCTTTTTTTTCTTTGCTTCTACTGTTCCTTTTTTTCGACTTTTTCATCGACCTATACGCGACCTATACTCTGGTATATATATCGACTTCTATCTCTCGCTTAGTCTTCCTTATTATTTGAAGAATCTTATCAATTTCTGATGCCGAGCTGATGGCTTGGCTGAAAAATGCAAGACGCGTGTATAAGGTCGAGAACCTCTCTATACTTGCTTTTCCACGTACGAGGAAGAGCTTGCAGCTTTTATCAATATGGGTACTTGAACCAGACCTTCGTGGCTGGATTATATTGGAAAAATTTATTTTGTTGAGTTACTTTTTTTTTAAAAAATAAAGTTGTTTTTTATTTTATGTGCTAAAGATTGTTTGCATGTTTAACAATGTTAAATAGCTGAACAAACAGTTTTGTTATCGTAAACGTGTATGTTACGAAAGATTTTGTATTAAATTAATATAAAATTCTGAGAAATTTAATTAGGATTTTATAAAAATTTGGATAGTAAATCTTTTTCAAAGAAAATAAGTCTTTCAGATATAATTCACATTGTAATCAAACAATATGATTTTTCATTTTTGCAAAATTTTTGAAAACTTGTACCAAAAGTATTTTTACATGACCTGAAAACTTGTATTAATTTTACTAAAATATATATCATATTATTCCTCTAACATTCATAAATCTCATACTATTTATATTTTTTTGTCACAGGTATTTTCAATGTTACATCATTCTGCATCCAAAAAAAATTAATTTAATAATGGATAATTGGTGAGTTTGTTCCAATATTTAAATAAACAAAAGCAACTGTAATAATTACTTCTATTCGATGTAAAAACAAAACTAAACGACACAATCAAAATTCAAAACAGTGTAAAATTCAACATTGATTACTAACAATAGATCATAATGAATTTCCATGGTTTTACAAAATAGACTTCAACATCATTTAGCTGACTATTCATAAAACCTATGCTACACGTAAAATCTACAGCTGAAAAAAATAAAATTACGCGATCGAAAAATCGGATTGTGTCGCAATGAAGTTTCCAAGCTGAAAGCTTCAGTTGCGTATATAGCGGCAACGAATTACACACGCGTCTGGTATTCAAACCACGAAAATGAAAGAGCGAAATAGCGTACTAAAAACGGGTCCCTGGATGTAAAGTCGAAAAAAAGCGCAGCTGCGCCATGAGAGAGGGAAGAAGAGCTTTTCCTCTCTTCTTCAGTTGGATAGCGATCCAACATGTGAAACATATAGGTACTCTCTCAAAAGCTCGCCGGCGTATAAGTTGGGATGAAGGGGTAAAGAGAGGGTAAATTCTGGACTGCGTAACTATCGCCCGAAAACGGGCTTAATTTAGTGACTCTGAATTATGATTAAACAGCTTGCGTTTGGAATACAGCGTGCTATGCCCGCTGGCCGCAAGCTCGCCCAGTTGAGCTTTCTCTCACTCTCTTTCTCTATCCGTATCCATCTCTTTCTCTTGCTCTCTCGGTGGGCTCGTTTAAATTAAACGGATTGCATTCCGGCAATGTGAGAACGCCGAGACTGCCGGATGTAGGCACCATAACTGCCCTCTCCCCTATATACCTCTTCTACTGCTACTGCCTGGCCATGGCGCTTCTCTCTGCCACCCAATACCACCACTACCACTACCACCCTCTGACTGCTACTACTGCTGTCTCTCTGTATAGCTTGATGCGTGTGCCTGGCTCTCTTGCATTATGCCCAGACTGAGCGTGCCGACGTGCAACCGGATTCTATTTCCGTTCGTGTTTTTTTGAATTTTTTTTTTTGTTTTTTTACTTCCTCTCTACCCTTAAAGCTTTCCAAAGCTGTCCAGATTTTCGCGATTCTTTTTGTTACACCAATTTTACGAATTTTGTATGGTTTTTTTCTTTTTTTATACTTTTTGCAAGGAAATACGTGGTTTTTTTATATGATTTTTTTTTTGTTTTTACTTTGTGAACTGAATTTTAATTGAATTCGTACGTTCGTTTTAATGCTAAAATTTACTGAATATATTGATTATAAAATTCTAAAAAAAAAATTTAAAGCAAAAAAAAAAAATATATTCTGTGAAAATTGTTAAATACGATTGACGTTTGAAGAGAATTAATTTACATTTATAAAATTTTAACATGCGGATATTTTATAATTGAAAAAATTGATTATTACGCTTTAAAAGCACGAATAAAAAAAAAAAGAATATAGGTATAGATACATATTCTTGATTTTAAATCTAAAATAATTTTTTTTATTTTCTGTTAGAACAAAAAAAGAATTATTAAAACTGTAAGGTTGAACGTTACAACTATCAGATATCGCTCATGCTGTTCGTTTCGTATGCTCCCCATTTTTTTCTTATTCTCTCATTCGTCTCGCTGAACCCGCAGGATCGTCGGGATAGACGACAGTATCAATATTTCTACTGTGACGAGCTTTGTAGAGGAGTTATTGCAAGCGAGTAACTGCTGCGGTTTCTCTACGCGATATCATTTCAAATTCTGACAAATTTTTTTTACGAAATCTCCTAAAAGATCAAGCTGACAAAACTGACTATTCTGTGACTTTATTGGAAGTTTTATCTATGTTTTTATTGTTGATTAATATTAAATCTATTTTTATCGTTAAACTTAAATCATATTATTCATAAATTATTATTTCAATTTATTTATATTAAAAATTACTAAATCATAAAGAAACAGGTGTTAGATCCTGAAAATAAATCCAGTAGCTCGATTAAATAAATTTAACGCGCACTTGCCTTTTGTCCAGGATCCCCTTTTATCTCAAGCCGCGTACATTCAACTATACACACGAACTTAATCTCAAACTTAGCTACCAAGTTTCACCTTTGATTTAAGATCCAGGTTTTATCAGCTCTCTCTCTCTCTCTTCCCAACCACGTATATATATTAATCGGCAGTAATTGTCAGGGTATGTGGCTGGCGTGCAGAGGAGCGCAATATAATCTCGAGAGAGCGCCACTTCGTGAGCAGGCAACTCAATGAGAAAGAGCAAAGAAGAAGGATGAAGAAAGCAGCTTCACGCGTGTGTGGTTACTCTCGCGAGCTTGGCTGTAGATCTCATTATCGATTGCTCCTTTCGAACTAACTCTGTACTCTCTGGATGTGCTGCTCTTTGACGATTTAGTCCTGGTGGTAGTGGTGGTGGCAACCTTCCCAGAAGCGCTTGGCTAATCGAATTACAGACCCTTTGCGCGCCTCTATATACCCGCGAGAAAAAGACCAAGCCAAGTGCTGCTACTGCCTCCCTTTCCATACATATATACTCCTGTACTTTACGTCTCACCCTATATACTTATGTTGCCTGTTACATACAGCTTCCTTTTCTCTTTCCCTTTTACTTTCTACTATACCTTTCAGTTTATTGAAGATGAGTGGCTTTTCGGTGATGCTTGGTAATAAATAATTAACTTATATTCTACGGTCAAGCTTTTATATACTTGATGGTTATATACCTCGTTTTTCTTCTGTTTTATATATACTGTTATACAAATATTTACTTTCTTGGGAATATTTTTTTTTAGAAAAAAATGTTTTTCTAGTTTTAAAAAAAAATAAAAATTTTATATTTTTTACTACCAAACTTGGTTTTTCCACTTTTTTTATATTTATTTATTTCGTTTTAAATTAATTTTCCTAAATATTCATAAAATAAAATATTTCTCAAAAATAAATACATTTAAAATAAAATAAATAATCAAAAACTAAACGAAACTCAACAATAACAATCAAACATCCTGATCCCAGCAGTCTACAAAAAATTTACATCACCACATAAAATATAAACACAGACATTACTCGTTCTCAACCTTCTACACACAGTAAAATCAATGAACATCCAAGTGAAACATGTAACAATAATCCCAATTTCGTATCCCTCCCTTTTCATGTCAAGCGAGATTAGTCCCAGCACAGACACAACCAACTAAACATAGAACACTCCAATTGCTCCAACACATATATACATTTGTATAGTCGTAACAAAAGTTGCGATTATTACCAAAACGAAACTTCAATGTTATATACACGCGTGTGGGAACGATCTATCAGTGAAAAAGAGGTGCGTCCTTTTATCTCTTGCCATATATTTTACACTAGTATATATAGCGCTTGGACCCTCACTCACTCACTCACTCACTTTCAACTTTATTGACCGTATTTTTTAACGCTGTTTCTTCTTCTTCTTCTTCTTTGTGTGGGCGGTACATATATATACACGCAAAAACTCTTTTGATGTGTTCTCTTCCTTTTTCGTATAATGCATACACGGTATTTTTTGGTAAATTAATTCTACATTAGCTGCTTTCCTTCTCTCTTCGTTGTTATTTTTCGTTTTACAATCGATGTTTATATACGTACACTTAAAGAACATTAAATTATTTACGGCTTGTGTATGTGGAAGTGTTAAATTTAAAAGGTGATTACACCTTTATTTAATTTCAACCTTAACGTATATTTAATTTAATATATCTTCTGATGGTTATTCGAAAATAAACGTAGTGTTAATATATTTATTTTCACACTCGTGTATATATTTAGACTTATTAAATTGCAATCTTATAAATTGTATATTCTCATAATAAACCAATGTTGGTGGTCCTATATATAAGTATGTAAGTAAAAGATAATTAAAAATTCGAATTACCAATCTGTATTAATAACTCTGTACCTATACTAATGTTAATGACATTTTCAACATCGTGGCTTTTCCATTCTATGCGAGATTATAACTTGGAATGTAAACAGAAAGAGAGGGGGGTGACTAGCAAATCAACTTGTTTCCTAAACTTTGATAGAAACTCTAAGTTAATGAAAGAATAAATAAAGAAAAGGAATAAGACCTAAAAGTTTAATAGGGTCATTAGCTTTACTCGATCTTTGCTTCCTTCCCCTTTTATTTACGTCTTGACAACTGTTACTAATATCATACAATTCATCTTCCTTCAACATCATTCTTTATTTTTTTTCATATATATCTTTTCTTTGTTCTAAAATTTTTATTTCTATCATTATTTCTTTTATTATCTCATTTTTAAATCAACAAATATAATTAATATCCATCCTTATCCTTATTTCCCATTTTTTAACAAATTCCCGTCCTTTAAAACTCCATCACATACACAGCAAAAGCAAAATTAGCAGTTGTCTCTATATCAACCAAGGGGTATCACCCTCGCATCAACCACCAAAGAGAAAAATAGAAGGCAGGGGAAGGAAGATCCAGAGTCAGAGAAGAAGAACATCTCCATCTAAAATCCACACCCCATACAGCTACATATAGACCGCTATTTCCCTTCTTCTCTCCTCTCCCCCTATATACAGCATTAATATAAACATTGAAGTCGACTAGCTGCTAGCTGCTACACACGTTTCTCTCTTTTTCTTTCCTTTCCACACAAGGGGTTCTCTATAAACTTATATAGCAGCAGCATCAGCAACAGTATATGTATTAGGGTGGCCAGGACTACTGCACGCATTAACGTGCGGCTGGTGTGGATGAACGACATCCGGCCGGTCATCTCATCCCCCCTTCTCCTTACTCGTCGGGATATAGATCGACCTTCTCCATCCCCCCTCCCTCCCTCCCTTTGTCTCTCCGTCTTTCCTCTTTATACGTTTGTGATGCTAACCCCCCCAACGACGCCGGTCCGGATTCTCGCTTCGACCGCGATAACTTCCGTACACGTGCACTATATGGCGTTTCGGTCCGTTTGTGCTATCCACTAGCTATACATATACTACTTCTACTTGGACGTGCTCGCGTGCCACACAGCCTGTGTTCCTAATGATTTCTCTCCCTATACTATCTTATATA
>JAPYZE010000841.1:0-29846 GCA_030522805.1 Leptomastidea abnormis
ACACACGACACCCCCTTGTATAATACAAAAAAAAAAAGTACACCAGAAAAATAACACAATCGGATTAATCATATATATATATATATATATATATATATATATATATATATATATATATATATCCTTTAGCGTTGTAATATATAACTTTTCACATTAATTCACCTTTTTTAAATCTTTATAAATCAAATTGATTTTGAAGCAGTTAACAAACTGATTTCCAAGAAAACAAATACAAGGGTATAGTAAAACATACGTATGTACATACATACACGCACTTATATTGTAAGCTGCCGGCACCTGCGCCGGCGGCGTCCAGCCAAGTATTAAACTCGCGCGCGCATCTAAGAAAAAGAATCCACCTTCAATGTTATACCAAAAGGTAAATTGTGAACGTCTCCAAGTGCGTATGGCAACGGTATAGGTGTATAGCCGCGCGCAAACTCGAATTGATTTACGAACTTAAATGATATGTATGTATGGGGCTATAACAGCCCTCCTTTTTTCTTACCCCTCAAACACACCCCACTCTTTATATGTATATGTATGTATGTATATAATATATGCGATGAAATAAAGAAAGAAGGAGAAAGAGAAGCGCGGATAGGTATATAATAATGCGGGTGGAGTGTATATGGCGAGAGAAAAAGAAAGAGAGCGCGCGATCCACTTTCCTCGCGCGTTCGCGAAGCTCTGCTATAAACGTTTGCTGTTGGTATATTATACTTGGTTGTTTGGTTGGTGGTGTCCCCCTTGTTTTTTTTTCTTTCTCGCTCTCTCGTCTTTACGAGAGATATCCTTAATAGCACTACTCCATACGTATGTATATAGATGTATGTGTGTGTAGTTCTCTCTTTCCTTAGCTGTGCTGTGTGATATGTATGTGGATGTGTGTATCTGATGTGTATATGATGCGCGACTATTGGCGTCAACTCTCATTAACATCGACCAAGGACTCTATATAGCTATATAGGTGTGTATATACACCTATGGCCAAGCACACATCACCTTTTTTCTTTTTCTTTTTCTTTTGCACCGCCTGGCTCTCTTTCTATCTTTCGTATATATATATGCGAGAGACAAAACTTATAAGGAGCGACGTGCGTGAAATCCCACTCTCTGTACCTACTATAGTGGATGATGATGATGATGACGCGTATACATGAGTTTAGATGATAATAGGTTTGATGTTTAATATAAGGTGAGCTACGTATTAGGAGGTTGACAGTATATTGTTATGTATTTTATTTTAGTTGTCGTTTTAAATATGTGTAGCTTACTTATGTTAGTTGGTAATGTTTATGGGAGAGAATTTAAGTTTATAGCTTTTCGATTAAAAGAAAAGTTCTATTGTTCTTTTGTAATATACATATATTCGTGTTTTAACTTAAATTATTTAATTATGAATTCTGGAATGTTGTATTTTTTTCATTGGTTTTTTATTGATTCGAAAGTGTTAAATTTAAATTAAATTTGATATAAGTTACAAATTTTATTTAGCTTTACCGTAATAATTAATTTGTCATGAAGAAAGTAACTGTATTTGTAGAAATTATATTATTATCATTATTATTATTATTCATAGACTTCGCGTTTTATCGAGACTGTGAGTAGTCTGTTTTGGGCTCGCAATAAAATATATAAATCATCGCGAGCTCAAAACAGACTTCGAGCTTTATATGATTGATCGCAAGCAAATAATAAAACTTAAATTTTATTTTTAATTAAATTTTACATTAATTTTTCAATTCTATAATAAACATGAAGTCTTAGAAAAAAATTAACATAGATAAATCTAGGATGAAGTGCAACAATTTAATTAGAATTTTTCAAAATATGTATAAGAACATCATCATATCTTAATAATATACAAAGTTTCCAATTGCAAGCTCTCATAGTTTTTAGAATCACAAAACGCAACAATAATTTAAACACTTTTATCTTGAAAGATTGACTTTCAATCAATTTTTTTTTCCTTTTATTTTTGCATTTACTATAAAACGCAAAATGTAAAAATAAATATTTAATTCATCTTACATAACAATAAATAAATAAAAAAATACGTTAACTCTTTAAAAAGCTCTCATCTTAAGCAATCACACATCGTTGAATTTTTCCTTAAGCAATCAAAAATAACCTAGTCTACGTTAATTAAATTAGCATTAAATAGATACAATACATACACTCACTCAACAGCATTAATAAACTCAAACGTAAATAAAAGCTCTCGAATCGCATAAGTTAATTCCGCGGCGCTCCAACGTCGTCAGCTGATCATTGCATTAGAGCGCGCGCGGAGCAGAGTATATAGAGAAAGGGACAGAATAAATCGGAGCAAAATAACGTGAGTGCGCGGGTGTCGATAGATCATAATAATATAATCAGCAGCATCCATAAGCATGGCCTTGTACAGTAGTAATAGTAGTCGACTACACAGCAGTTTCGTCCAGGTAAACGCAAAAGTTTCCTTCTCTTCCTTGACCTTCGTCACAAACTCTTTCTTTCTTTCTCTTGCTTGGCTACAGCAAATCATACGCCCACATAACCTCAACATGAAATCTCTCCCCCTCCTCTCTTTACTTTTCTGCATTCAATATAACATCGAGTGGGAAAAGAGAAGTAAAACGATAGAATGAAGAGTGTGTGTACGATTTAAAACTATAAGAAAACTGAGGCTTACCAATAAGTTCGGAGCAAAGTACGTTAATGCGTAACTATGTGCATGTTGTATATGTGTGTAAAAAGTGGTAGGGCAGCGGGAATTTTGAAATCGCTTACTCGACCGCGCAATCGCCTTATTCGTTCTGTATTATATAGCCATCTACACTAGTTCTCCTCTCTTTCTATTTCTCTCTCCTTCAATGTTGCAGGTGGGACGATCTATTACAAGGTCGATCACGGCCGGTAGGACTTTGCTCTCTGGGCACGCCGATGATCAACAGCAGCAACAGTATGTGGAAACAACACAAACTAGAGGGGTTCGTATTTTTATCATTATCATTCTTTTCTCGTTCTCTTTTTTTCTTTCTTTTTTTCTTTTTTTTTGAACTATTCTTTTTGCTTTTTTCGTATTTTTATCCATTTTGCTTTTGTTTATATATTCCAACACTTATTGATGTTGATGATTAATCGATCGATTCTTTATATTATATTTGATTAATGTCTTATGCTATTGTTTTATCGGAATATGATTTATTATTTTGCAGTCGCTTTTTATATATTTCCTACTTATATCAATTATATTACTGTATTATCCATACATTTCTAAATGACACTTTCAACACTTATATCCCACCTATAATAAAAAGTTATTCTCGGTAAAATAAAACTTACAAACATGCATCTTTTTAAAAACTTAATTGCTATTCATCAGGTCACGCGTAAAATTAAAACTGTTTGACGCGTAGTGTGTTAGAGACGCCCACGTGTAAAAATTGTATATACAAGAGCAAATCGAATGAGACAAGTATATACATAAAACGCGAATAGCTTAATATAAGTAGTCACGTATATGTACCTATATGTATGTATTGTGTATGTGTGTAGGTGAGAAGAATACGACTGAGTAATCAAAAAACTAGGAACTCACTGTCTTTGGGTATGATGAAGGCTATATTACGTAGCTTGACCTACGATGCTGAAAATCCAAAATTACGTTCGATTGTTATATCCGCAATATCATCAGGTGGTGTTTTTTCGGCTGGACATAATCTTAAGGAAATGGTTGGTAATGTAATTATGATATTCTATTATGATTATAATTAGCTAATAATAAAAGTAAACGTCGGATTAAATTAGCGACTTACAATGTTTTCGAAAAAGAAACATTGAAGAAAAAAAAAAATTATGAATAAATATTGTGCAATAATCGTGAGTTGAATACATAGTTTGCTTGTAAGATAATCTGATTTGTGTTTTTTATAAATCTACCACCCACATAAGAAACAATGACATATTCGAGAAAGCAAAAATAATGAATTTATAAAACGACACACAATCCCGTTTATTCAGATTTGAATACCAAATTGTTTTTTTCTCATTTTTTATTGAATATCGAATTCGCTATATGAAAAATTACACATCATCATTTAAATTTTTGGTTTAAAAAAAAAAAAAAAAGAAATCAGTCGATGGCGAGGATCAACACCGATCAATCTTTGAAACCTGTGCAGAACTAATGAAAGCAATATCCGAGAGTCAAGTGCCAGTGATCGGTGCAGTCGATGGTCTGGCCGCAGCTGCAGGTTGCCAACTGGTAGCAGCTTGCGACATCGTGATATGCAGCGAACGTAGCAGCTTCTCAACACCGGGGTATTATTACTCTGGTTTAATCGGGCTCGCTTAGATCCCTATAACCTCGGCCCTTATACTTCTGCTCCTCAGGGCAAATTTTGGGATATTCTGCTCGACACCGGGCATACCACTGATCCGTAACGTGCCACGCAAGGTCGCTGCTCACATGCTGTTTACCGGTCTACCGATCAACGCCCACGAGGCCTACGAAGCTGGATTGGTTAGTAAGATCGTACCCGCTGAAGAGCTTGGTAAGTTATTATTATAGCGAGATATCGGTAATTCTTGAAACATGCTGAAAGATTTATGTTTTGATTACTGTATTCTTTACAGAGCGAGAGCTGGAGCGTATCACCGATGCGATCAGCGAAAAGAGCCGATCGGTAGTTAGACTCGGCAAACGTTTCATCCGGGAGCAGGTTGAGCTTGACCTTGACACGGCTTATTCCCTTGGCACCGAGATCATGGTCAACAATCTCAAGCTTAGAGATGCACAGGAGGGGATTAATAGTTTCTGTGAAAAACGCAGCCCGAGCTGGACTCATGGATATGACGAAGACAAGTGAGGCTAGCCTACTATTCTTTCTTTCTTTTTCTCTCTCTCTCTCTCTCTCTATCTCTTTCTCTTCTTTGTATATGTGCGGTGATCGATGCCACAACAACGTGTGTTGCGCAATCACCTGTAAAAAAAATGTACATAGTCATGGTTTTTAAGTTGGAAAAAAAGAGGAGTGTTGATATTGATTGATGCGAGCGTTCGCATATAATGGTTTTTACCGATATGTCTTTTTTTATTCTATGTAAAGATGTTTTTTGTTGAAAATATATATTTTAATTAGCTTATTATTTTGTTATCTACAACGTGTCACTGTTTTATTTCAAAACACTTTACAAATAATTTTATTAAATTAAATGAATGTTATAACTTTGCGAAGAACACCTTTACGATCTCTACGATAAAGTGGTACTCCGTTTCGAGTGCGATTTGGAGTGCTGATGATACTTCGTTTTTTTATATTTTTTGAATCGTCTGTGCTAGTTTCGCTGGTGTTTGTTGTTTCTTGAGATCCATACAATTCTTCGTCGAGCTTTAAAAGTTCTTCTAAATTAGTAGATACTTTTTTTCCTTCGGTACTTTTTACTGGTGAATTAAAAGATTCTTCCATGTTTGTGGTGACAATAATAACGATAATCCGTCTCGTTTTTTGTGTATTATTAAAAATTAAAAATAATACTAAATTTTATAAAGCCTACTATCGATAAAACCGCATCAACCGACAAGTAGCAAGATACTAAGATTGTAAAATTTGTGTTTACTTATCTGCAGATTTCTTATCTTTTAGAACTTCTTTTGCGATGAGTCATTATATGATATGAAAGAATAAAGCTAGATTTTCAATAAACTTGATATTAATAATTAAAATTTTTCATATATTATAACAAATTACAAAATAAGCATTACTTTGTCAATATATGTAAGTAAAATTTATTTTAAAACAAGTGAATGCTAAAATATATTCAATCAAAATTTCAAATGTGTATCTTTCCAAAATTTTAATTTAAAAAAAAATACAATTTTAACTATTTTAAATTCATTTTTAATTTTTCAAAATTTAATTTTAAAATGAAATTTTTTTAAATAACGAAAGAAATTATAGGTGTCTATTCCATAACGATTTAAAATATAAAAATTCAGTAATAATATAAAGTGATATTAAAATTTACTTCAATGGAAAATCAAAAAAATGGGAAAATTGCAAAGCAAAAAGTATGGCAAGTATACATTAATTGTAATAAGTCAATGAGAGAATCCAGCTAATAAATTTCATTCTCGAGTCAAAAAGTATAATTTAGGTTAAGCAACTATTTCAGCTGACTGCAGCAAAAGCATAAATCGGTTATTATTCAGTGCTTATTAAGTACACATCTAAATAAATATAAAAATAAAAATTTTTATAATAATATATTTTTTTATTAATATTTGCTTAAATTACGAAAACAGTACAAAAATGTTCAAAATCGATATTTTCTATACAAAAAATATAATATTATATATAAGCTTATACAAATCACAGTGTCATCACGACAAACTATAAGTAAGCGCTCGCTAAAATCGGTCTGCCCAAGCTGACAGAAAGCGAATGCAAAGTAGAATAGCTTATTAGTAACGGATAGCTTAGAAACGATATAAGCTTTTATGGAGTTTCAACCTTGTTGCTGGCCTCGTCCTTCTCGGTTGCAACGTATCGTACAATCCTCGAGCTCTTCTCGTCCTTCTCCTCGGTCTTCTTGTTTTCCTCTACTGGCTCGATTTTCGCTTCGGCTTCCTGGACAACCGCTTCAACCTCGGCTTCCTCGGGTCCACGGCTAAGTCGCAGGCCTTGGTTCATCTGGCCACTCTGGAAACTGTCGTCGAGGCAAGGCTCGCCAGGCTGGCTAGCGCGCATCATTGGCATTACCGCGGGGTAGCCCATTGAACCCATTGGCACTGAGGCGTGCATTGGAATACCAGCAACGATCGGCATACCCGTGCCGATTCCAACGCCTGGTATCATTGGCATCATACCTGGTGCCATACCCGTACCAGCGTGGCCATTTTGAACGGATGATTGCTGTTGGTACATCACTTGATTTTGCTGCTGGACTCCTGAATGTGCTCCACCACCGTACCGGGCATCCATTTCACTTGGGGTCTGTAATAATTAATTTAATATTTAAAATTTTGTCTTTTTTTTTTAAATTAATTTTTTATGTTAAATTGATTTAAAAAGAAAAAAAAGATGAGAACGAAAAATGATTTAATAATTTATAAAATATGTATTTTCAACTTACTGCAGGTGCATTCTTTCCTTCCATCATTTGTGGCAATTCGTGGAACATCGGCATTCCTTCAGCTGCATTCAATTCATCGCCATCGCGACCTTGCGTTTGGCAATTGCAGTGAAGACCAGCTTGATGATGGAATGGATGATGCGGGCAAGGCTGTTGTGGCACGACAACGTGGCTGCTACCAGGCCTCCAGAGCCCTTTGCCGGAAATCAGACCTTGTCCTTGGTGCTTGATGAGACCTGAGCCGGGCATGTTCGGGTGGACGGGTAGACCGTGAATGTGAATTCCATGTCCGGACAACGTATGAATGTGAGGCACAGTAGAAGCAGGTCCAACAGGTATGACACTGGGAGCGCCTGGGGCAGCAAAGTGTGCACCGGGACCGATAGGCAGCATACCTGGGCCAGCGAGACCCGGTGCTACGATGGGTCCGGGTCCAACCGAGAGACCTCCGGGACCAATGGGCAAGCCTTCAGGTCCGATTGGCACGGCTCCAGATGGGTCCGAGGGTACGTGGACGAGGGCCGGCACGTGGGAGAGGCACTTGCCGGTTGGCATCATCACGTACTCACCAGCGGGTTGCACGTAGAAGGTGCCGATCTCGGGCTCGCATTCTACATCGAGAGGCACCGCAGGTGGTGCGGGTGCGGGTGGTGGTGGTGGCTCGTGGTGATGTTCCGGCTCCGCGGGTGGCTCGGGTGCTGGAGGTGGCGCAGGTCGGGGCTCGTCGCAGCCGACCTGGTTTTGCTTGTTGTTGATTTGGAAGCAGAAAGTCGTGGTGTGCTTCTTCGCCCGGTCGACATTCTCGCCGGCTTCGTTGAGTAGGGCCTCCTCGCCGATTTGAGCGACCTCCTGGTCGAGTTTCTGGTCGACCGGCTCGATGGATTTGAGATTCTTCAAGTCCTTGAGGCGCTTGGCTAGCGGACCGGCGCAAGCAAGTCCCAAGCCGCAGAGGAGGACGAAGATGACAGGCGAACGCATGATGACGAGACGAGGGTGTGATGTTGGTCTCAACTGACTGATTGACCCTCGGAGAGAGCACTGATGCTACCGCTGACTCTTTGGAGCGTATTTAAAGGCCGGCGTCATTCGGGGAATCGCATTTCCAGCTGACGCGACAGGATTTCGCAAATTAAACGAGAGCGAGCAAGCAGCAAGCGCCAACCTGCTAGCTTGTTATGTATTTTTATTATTTCGTACGCGTCGATTTTTAATCGATGCGAATATCTGGGTCTTTCAAATTACACATTCGATCGGACGGATAGTGTTTGTGTATACTCGAAAAATTTCGCGTCAGTATAATTTATTGTTTTTTGTTTGCGTGGTTTGGTGGACACTGGTCTCATTTCTTTTTCTCTTCTTCCTTTTTTTTTAAATTTCATTACGAAATTTTAATGACTCATTTATGCATCTTTGCAATTGATTAAGTCATAACTTTTATGTTTTGCGTAATTAATTCATTACGCTTTTTTGATATGATTCAATGTGCATGTTTAGGAAAATAATCGATATTTAATGACTCAATTGGTAAACTGCGTTGAAATTATGAGGATAGTGGTTCATTACGAAATCTCATTGTCATAAATGAATTTTAAAGAGTACTTGTTTGCAATGAAACTCGTAAAATAAATAAAACAATTAAATTGCATAAAAAATATTACCAAAAAATTTAAATCTTAGCATTCCGGAAATGAGTTTTAATTCACTTGATCAAGCTTTAGACGATAAAAAAATTTCGTGTTGAAATTGTAATTGCATTATACAAATTTCAAAAGAATTTTTTACATAAAACAATTATTAAGGAAACGTTGATAAATAACAGCAGTTTTTCTTGTTCTTTACAAATAATCTATTTTTTTATTAATAGGTATATATTGTTGAAATAATTTATTATATCAGTCTTTATAAAAATATACATAATCTTAATAAAAAAAAAAAAAAATTATTATGCGAGGTTTTAACAACTAAATCACTTTTTTTGTGTAATTTTAAAAGTAATTCCTTGTGCACAATACTTTTTAGAATAAAAGTTGATTCTATTTAGTATTTATTTTTTTTGTTTTATAACTTTCAGTAATAAATTCCATTAATTATTTTTTTAAATAAAATTAATAAATATAGAGTAATGACAGATCTCATTAATTACCAATATAATTTTAAATCATGAAGAAGACGATTATTGGACAGTAAATAATGTATCTGATACAAATTAAATAGAACGATAATTAATAATTTAGATTGATAGCATATCAAAAATAGTTAATGATACTTATAACATGAAAAATTGAGAGAATTAAATTATACACGTAATTTACCTGTGTATTTAAAATTTTGCCTTTTTTACTGATTTTTAATTCTTTTTTTTTCAACTTGTAATCGAATAATTTCTTACTTAAACATTACATTCGTTTAAAAATTATTTATTATAAATTATTAAATTATTTTAATTTATCATATTTTTCGAGAAAATCATTTTGTGATTTTTTGATTCAAAGTTATTTAGATAAAAATCAAAATATTCTACATTAACAAAAATGAACTTTAAATTTTATATTGATAATAAAGTTGTATAAAGTGTTATTGATGTTTATTGCAATATTTTTGAAGTATCATTTTTAAAATCGTTAAACTGGATCTGACCTACTAAATAAATATGCTGAGGTATTGCATTCCTTCCGCAAGGAGACACTTTAGTTAAATTAAACTCGTTAAATACTGCAGTGTAATTTAAATTTTTTTTTTTTTTCAAAATTTTTTTTTGGTTCATCTATATGATCATCAAATAATCTCTTAAAATTATACAAGGAAAATAAATAAAAAAGGAATTTAGGTAATAATCATAATATATTTATTATCAATGTTCATGAAAATATTTATAAATATACATATTTATAAATTTACAAACGACGAGGATTCAACAAAATAAATCTTCAATAGATAGGTATATGCTAGTATTCGAATATTCAAGTCGAGTACTCGACTTTTCGAGTTTTTTCAAGTAACTCGAATTTTTCGAATCGCTCGAAAGATTCGAGTTCTCGTCAAGCCGAGTTTTTCAAGCTTCTCGGCTTTTCGAGCGACTCGACTGTCCGAGCTTCTCGAAAAATTCGCGCTATTCGATAAAAAATTTCGGTTCGAACTGAAAACAGCTTGAAAAACGGATGATATGCTCAAAAAAAGCCATCGAAGATTGTAGAAAGCCACCTTCGATGGCTTTTTAATTGCGTATCATCGGTTTTTACTGCTGTTTTCAGTTCGAACCGAAATTTTTTATCGACTAGCGCGAATTTTTCAAGAAGCTCGGACAGTCGAGTAGCTCGAAAATCCAAGTAGATCGAAAAACTCAGCTCGACAAGTTCTCGAATCTTTCGAGCAATTAAAAAAAGTCGAGTAACTCGAAAAAATTCGAATACTCAAGTACTCGACTCGGATCGAGCGAGTTTTTTTTCAAGTACATACTCACGGAAGCATATTAATAAACATTTATTAGGTTTTAATGGCAGAGCATAGACTAGTTGTGGGTGAACGCACACCTTCACAACATCAAACATATTTATATATATATAAAAAAAAAACAAATTACAACATTTGTATCAGTCAATTTTAAACGCTATCAGTCGTCTCACTAATCGGCCTCTCAAAGCTAGTAAGTTCTGTAAAGGTCTCGGGCATTACAATCTCATCAATCATGCTCGCATCCGGAGCTTCGCTCTTGACTTCCTTATCCTCCTTACTCGTAACATCCGCTTGACTCTCCGCGTTCGACTCAGTCGCTGGAGTAACGGACGAACCAGCGGATACTTTATCACCGATAGCAAAGCTCGCGACTCCGGGTTGTCGCTCGAGATCGGCATAGGGTAGAGATGGCGAAGCAGGCCAGTCTTCGGGTGCCCAGGTGACCGGTAATACCGTCTCGTCACCCTCGTCTTCCGCAAACTCGGGCCGAGCAGCAGGTGACGTCTCTTCTATGCTGGTAGAACTTGCTTCCAATTGGGAAGTCGTTTGGGGGAGTGCAGGAGGTTGAAGGTATCGACTTGGGAATTGATAGTCTTGTTGTTGCCAAGCGATCGGTTGATTGACTTGACTGATCTCGTAATAGTTACTTCGAGTCACAGGTGTCTGTTGTGGTTGTTGCTGACGTTGCAATTGTTGGAGCTGCTGTAGCTGTTTGAGTTGCTGCAACTGTTGCGGTTGACGCGCGAGATTTTCTTGAGCTCGCTCTTGACGTGCTATCTCGACTGCCGAGCGGATAACGCTTTGTATTTCTCTATTTTCCTGTTCCTTTTGATTGATTGATGTACCTTGATCCGCGATACCTTCGTCTCCGCCATCCGCTCGATAAACAACGAACAATCGTTCTCGGCCTTGGTTCTGATTTAATCGAAAAAATACTGATTCGTAAGCGTTTTAAAATAGGTCATTATTTTTTTTTTTTAGAATAATTATGAAATGTGGGATATACGATTCTTACCTCGCTCCAATCGTCGCTACGTCTTTCTCTCTCGTATGGCCTGAAATTGCGGTAAGTGATTGGTGATCGAATTTTTGATTCTTGCTGTAATCGAGATTGTTGTTGTTGTTGTTGTGGTTGTTGCTGCTGCTCTTGTTGATGATGATCATGATGATGCTGATGATGATAATGGTGTTTTTGTTGCTGTTGTATCTGTTGTGGTTGTTGCTGTTGTATCTGTTGTGGTTGCTGCTGTTGTTGGTGATGGTGCTGTTGCTGTTGTTGTTGTTGCGAGTACTGCTCTTGTCTGAGTCTAGCTTCCGTGGGAGGCTCGGATCGTTTATTGTACCTGTTATAGTTGGGAATAAGATCCTCGGAATCACCGTAATCCGACTGGAATTCGGTGTTGCAGTTATCGCCCTTAGTGTAGAACGAAGGTCGGTACTCTTCTTCTTGGGTACAATAGGAACAGCTAGGTTGTGGCATTGGTGGAGGTGGCACGTAGGGTGGAGGTGGAGGAGGTGGATCATAGTACGACACAGGTTGTGGTGGAGGAGGTGGTGGTGGCGAAGGTGGAGAACCATATAGTGGTACAGATGGATGATATTCCGGGTTAGGTTGAGGTCCAAGACATGGTCCTGGTGGAGGTGGATTGAAAGTAGTAGTTTGTCCTATTTTGTAAAATGCTGGCGGTGGTGGAGGTGGGGGTAGTGCAAGAGATTGTACAGCTGGTAGAGGTGGAGGTGGTGGTGGTGCTTGCTGGTATAAATTTAATTCGGACGTGGCCGAGGGGGCGAAATTCAAGGGCTCGTTTTGGGGCGAGAAATTGAAGCCCGAGGGCTCTTGAGGTGGCAATGAAAGTTGAGGGGAACCGTAGGACTGGACTACTGGGCGTTGTTCCTCGTATGACATTGGAAGTAGGGGAGATAGGGAGTTTGATATGTGGGGTTGTGGTTGATCGTAGGGTGATGATTCGAAGGGCCCTGATGCTGGATAGGATGGAGGTGGATGTGGTAGCGTGTAGGGCTCTGGTACCACTACTCTGTAAACGGAAAGAAAATATGAAAAAATTAATTCGATCCAGATACCAATATATTAAACAAAAATAAAATACTCTCTTAACACCGAGTTGAAATATAAAATTTATACTTACATTTTAGTAGGCGAATTGTTATGTTCACGCTGATGTTTTTTACATCCCGAATGACGGGAGAGCGAGCACATGGGACAGTGTGGCGTAGGACTGCGAGCTAATCTGAGAGGCAATTCGAGAGATAGAGCTTGGCAAGGCTCGGGTAAAAACCTTGCAGCTGCGACGAGCAGCAGCACAGCGGTTAGAAAGACAGATCGAGCCATGATGGTTACTTAGTTCGAGACAGACGACGCGGCGATGATCGCACGCCGGTTTAGCTTAAACTCGAGCTATCACCGGACTTTTAAGAACTTCATCGAGGCAATAAAATCCCGGCAATATTTACGATATTTTGTAACGTCATGCGGATGTTTTTAATTATCGGCTGGGAAGCGTCTTTATGGCGCTTCCGTGGAAACTTGTTGTCGCTAAATATTTGTTAGGAAACGCGAGAGTTGAAGCGAGGATGATTGCGAGATTTTTTTTCTTTAAACGGATATATCTTGTTTGACTCGAGAAGGAAGAAGATTTTTTCTCTCATTGACTTGTTAGGGGAGTTTTATATTTGTTTTCTTTTTTGATTGCTTCATGAAAATTTTGGATTTTTTTTTTTTTTGTTAATGGGATGAGGATAGAGATGATGCTGATATTATTTCAAGAAAATCGTTGGAAGTTCTTAAAGATGTGATGCTATTTTTGAAACAACGTAAGTTGAAGTGTTTATATTTTTCCTTTTTAGAGATGAATTTCAGTTTTGAAAAAAAATATTTTTCTAATTCATTATTGGTAATCAATTGGTTTTTTTAAATAAAAAGACTCGAGAGAAGAGGGATTATTTAGACGATCGGGTCGACGAGTTTTACGTCAAAATATCCTAGAAGCATTAAAAAAAGGTGAAAAGTTACAAATACCGAATAATCCAGATGCGGCTAAGGAGTGCGCAGCGGCTTTACAGCTTTTTCTAGCACAGATGAATTCACCAATTTTACCGGAACGAGTACAACAATTGCTACTTGGTAAAATAATAATTTATTATTATTTATCCATTCTATAAATATACTTTTTTTCAATTTTTATTTTCATTTTTTCATGAAAATTATTTGTTTGCTAATTTTTTTCAAGTATTGCATAACTAATAAATTACGCAAATGGTAAAAACTTGACCTCAAGTACAGCCGCATTCGTGATTATAAAAATTCAATATTATTACAGGAAGTTGACGTGTATGCAAAGTTTATAAATTTAGAGAATGTCAACATTGGCGATTTTTTTTTTTTTTAAATTTCGACATATGACTCGAAATATTTATAAACGATATCAATATACGTATCGAAAAATATTATAAAAAATAAAATACATTTTTTTGTCATAGTCGCTTAAAAGCGCTTCCTACTTTAGCAATTATATTAATGTATTGCATCAATAGGCTTGTATTATAAAAATACATAACGTAATAATTTATTTTATCTCTCAAAGCGGACAACCCTGGTATAACTGCTAATACCATAGCTCGTGATGCTCTCGGTCTGATTTCTCAAGACGTGACAGGTCGACATAGCGAGCTTCTCGTTGATCTTTTAAAATTTTTGAAGCACATGACGATATATTCACCACCGTCTGAACGTACCGAATTTTGTGCACCACCCTTGGCACTTATCTTCTTGCCGGTTTTTTTCAACCTCACGGTAACATTTACTCTAACGATTAATTTTTATCGTTTTATTTAAAATAAAAAAATACTTTTTAATTAACAGATCGATGATTTAATGAAATGGGAACAAGTAGCTTCAAGACTTAATGAACTCATAATGTCAGCACCGGAGGAATTGCGTAAAAATAATCAAGTTAAATTAAATAATGAAAATACGACGAATATTATGGATAGAATAAGAATGATGCCGTTATTTTATCAGCTTAACAGGCTTGTTGAAAATAGACATACTCTTATGTCCCTTTGAAAGAATTCAATTGATTAAAAAAGGAAATATTGGGAGATAAATTAGTATTATTGACTGAATATTAAAATCAGATTTGGACTTCAAAGTATTATTTGATAAAAGTTCATATTGAAGGTTGTAATATCGAGAAAAAAAAGGAAAAAACAAAGAAATTTACAATATTTCGGTGCATAAAATTTATTAAAAAAATACATACGATCATAAATCCCATCTTTTTTTATTATTTTTACCCAATAAATAAGTTTTTTCTTCGATTTTGTTTTTCTTGAAAAATCATAAAAATTTGAGGCACCTATGCGTTTGATCTTTTATTTCATTCCACTTAAAACAGCCACATATCACATTGAAAAAATGTGAATAGTCAGAATAAAATTTAATAATTTTTTTTTTTTAATACCGTAAAAATAATCGTTTTAAAATAATAAGTACAATACGTGTGTACAAAATATGCCGTGGTTCGCATTAAAAAAAAAATTGATCATATACATTGCATTGTTGCGATGTCAGCGTTTTGTGTTTCTTCATTCGTGTTTATTAAAAATTAACTTCGAACAAAAAAATTAGAATTCCACAGCAATCGTCTTATCGTCACAGCTTTGACTTTGGAACGTTTAATGGCTGATTTGCCACTTCGATTAATTCGGACCACCAGCTTGCTCGCTCTGGTCCACCTGGATAACATCGGAAAGCATCTTCTAGTCGTTCATAAACCTATAAATAAACAAAATTATAATAAACTTAAACAGTTCATTTTCTTCAATGTTAAATTCAAAATAATATGATTCTCGTTTACCTTTCCATCCGACATGCCCAGAATTGAGTTTAATACGAAATCTGGAGGAGCTAAAGAATCGGCTATTGCAACAGCTTCTGGCTTTATCTCAGCGCACAGTGTTATTATATTTTCTCTGATTAAGTTAGCCATGTGAGGCCCAGTACAAAAACCACCTTAAAATAATTTAAAAAATAATTGATTAATGTTATAAAATAAAATATAAATAAATCTTATTTACCTTGATAGAAAGCTATCAAATGTTTTTCCATGCACGACAATGAATAGAGAAGTACTAGTTTATCCAAAACATTTTTTATACTTGAAGCTTCACGGATTGCTGGAATTAATTTATTCATCCTTGTCGTACAATAATGTAAAACTATCATCTAAAAATATAAATTTTTTTTCATTAAAAAGTAGTTTTATATTTATTATCAGAAATTCGTTATTTACAACGCACCTCTCCATAAGCTCTTGAAAGATGAGCTGCTCTATAAACTTGTGATTTTTTACGAGCCGTGAAGTTATTGGCACCTTTTCCCAGTTCTTCCTCAAACTTTTTCTGCGTATCGATGACAAGCCACGTTATCAACCACTCGTAAGCATCTCTAACGACTATGTAATTAACATCCTTATTATATAATCGTTCCAAAAAAAATATTGTTGTTAAAACATAAAGATCCACTTACAATTTAGCGTTAATCTCGATTCTGTATTTTGACTGAACTTTCTTTTTAATATAGCCGGGCCTTGTATTAAAAATTTGACACTTGCCAAAGGGCTAACAGTTGTCAGGCCACTTTGTATATCATTCCACTGTCGCAGAATCCAGTTGCTAGTTTGTTGAACTAATACGTTGTTGTCACCTTCGTAAGTTACAGTTGGCTCGTGATTTACAGCCATGTCTCCCAAAGCTGACACTGTTTAGTTAGGAATGGATTAAAGAAATAATCTTTTTATGTTAAAAAAAATATTAGAATTTACAAATTTTGATTTACTTTTGTGGTAACCATGTCCTCCGCAAGCTTCTCGACATTCTTTTATCGCATCTCGACAAGTCCACGATAATAGAGGCTTTATTGCAGATACTATGCAATGAATTTCGGAAACAGTTTGACTCTAAAAATAAAATTTTTAGTAATTAAAAAAATTATTAAAAAAAATCAAGTGAGTAAAATAAAAAAAGCTTACAAGATTTGGAACATTTTTTCCTTCCATTGACATCTCAATACTATCGAAATATAAATCCGCGAATCCTGCCATAAAAATTTTAAAAACACAAGCTGCTGCCAAATAAGGAAAAAGTCTCCATTGCTAAAAATGCAATATTAGTAAAAATAAAAAAGTAATTATTTTTATCAGCTACAAAAATAAGAAACTTACATGTAATTCATATTCGATAAGAGGAGATTCTCCAGCATTATTTGCAGATGGATTGGAAAACTGTTTGCGCACCGCAGCGTATCTTATTGCAATAACAACAGCTGCGCCTATTCTGCTTGTCGACTCATGGCTAATACCGATCCTACCCGCAGATAAATTTTCTAATACCGCACCTAAACGAATCCCCATTATAATTTTATAATTATTTAAAAATATTACTCATCGCTATAAAATTTTAAAAAATTTCAAAACTCACCCATTATCCTTTGAGGATCGGCAAACGAACTCTCGTACTCTCCCTCGGGTGTAACATCCGACGCACGATTGAGCAAATTCTCTCTTGGTATCCTATAGTTATTAAAAATAAGGTATCCGTTATCGATGCCATGTAGACCAATCTTTTCGCCTAGATCGCCTACTATGACTCCGGGGTAACTGAGATACGTCTTGGGATCGCGTACGGGTACGAGAAACGCGTGTAGCCCATGACAAGTACCCTGTGTTATGAGCTGAGCAAACACAATAGCTATGGTCGCGGTTTTACCTGGAAATTGAATGTAAATTATTGATTATATAGTCTAATTTTAGAATTTAAAAAAAAAAGAAGGGATTCGTGAATTATTACCAAGATTGCCGACCCAGCATTTGGCAGCCTGGAAGTCTGGGGTATGGAGGACAAAACTCTGAGTTGCGGGATCGTAGGTAGCTGTGGTGCGCATCATTTTGGTATCGCTACCGTGAGCTACCTCTGTAAGAGCGTAGCAGCCCAGCATCTACAAATTAAATCCACATGAATGATTGAATAATCCAAATAATAAAATAATTAAAAATTGGAAATAGAATTAATTACCTGTTTATTGAAGATCGCATGGTAGACGGGTAGATGACGTTCAGTGCCAAGACTAACGATTGTGTTGCCAAAGAGATAAACTCCAATGGCGATTTTTACCGAAAGCACAGGATCAAGTAGGCAAGTGGCGTCATTTAGTGCCATTAAGTATTCCGTCTGAAAAGTTATAAGTTCTTATAAAATTTTTAATTTTTATAATTATTTATGTTTATGAAGATTATGCTGTCCAAATGATCTTAATAAAAAATTATTTTGACAGCATAAATCATCAGCGTTATTCTACATAATTTGTTTAGCTTTTTTACCTTTTCTCTGTACGATAGACTTTTCGGATCCTTAGGAAAAAATTTTTGATGATGAAGCCGTGCCAATTTACGCGCAGCAAGTCGTTTTTGCTCATCTGTACTTAGCATCACTCGATTTGATGGATGATATTCTGGATCTGCTTCCATTGCTTTCCATAGTTGCATCTTTAAAAAAAAATAAAAATTCAATAAATATTGAATAACGTAAAAAAACAAGTATAGCAATATATATATGCGTCACTCTATTTTTACTTTTAACATTATACATCCGCTCATTAAAAAATCGAAAGCTCGTGCTACGAAAGGCAAATGTTTGCAAATGTAAAAACTACGTGTAGTTTCTATTATTTTCAAAAAAAAAAAGTTATACTAAAGAACATACATTTGAAGCATGAATAAATTAAAGAAAAAAAAAATCAATGAATTGATCTTTTATTTAAATAAACCGTGACTCACCTTGAGCTTTAATTTGTCCGGTTCCTCAAAAAATATACGTAGTCGTTTCCAGCAAAATGAAGCTGAAGTCCTATACTTGTCAAGATCATTTCCCACAGGCATATCTTCAAGGAAACTAACATCTTCAAAGAAGATATTTCGCGGTGTATTCGACTGTGACACGGGCATTATTATTACTGCGCTTGATTCGTTTCTGTAAAAAATTTTATTTTTGAAACTTGATTTATATACTTTTCAATCACGTACAACTGATTCTAAAATTGCTTTTCTTTTTAGAATTTTGAAATTTTATATACGCAATCGTTTTACTTTTAAACGTTTACTCAACTATTTCTCAGTAATCACCAAGTAATTTCTTAATGTATAAAAAAAAGAAAAAAACAAAAAGCACAATCGTAAAATGCACATTTGATTTTTTATCCAACAAAAACTAAAATCACTTTTTATAAGTAAATTTTAACAGATCAGCAATACCGCCAATAATCAAACGAATAAGAAAAAATTAAGTAAAATTTTCAAAGCTTACCTCTGAAAAAACTAAATTAAAATTTATATATACGACGATCGCAAATCGTCAACCGGCGACACCGGGCAGCACTGCTCGGTTGCGTATATAGACAGAAACCACGTGAATTATAGCTACCGCATTGACGGCATCCCGTTAACTGACTCTATGTAGCAGCAGTAGTAGTACAGCTGTATCCTACCACCAAGTACTAGGTATATATCCGAGTTGTCCACTCTTGTATAGTTATAGTCAAATCGCAAGCTTGTCATTTACTGCCAACTAGACTGCTAATCAAAATCTTATATGATGTATGTGCGTTATTAAAGTTTCAGAAACTAACTATCAGATTTATATGCATGTTTAATAGTTTTAGCAGAAAAACGTATTTAGAGATTTTTTTTAGTATATTTTTTACTTATTATTTTTTTTAAGCAAACGTAATTTTTGCTTCTATTCTTTATGCTGTATTTTATTACTTAAAATCTGACGATGTCTTGGGTTTTTATTTTATATCTATACGTGTGCTATTTCACAAAGACGCAAAATCAGCAAAAAAAAATATTTTTACAAGAGGTGCACGATACAGCTGGAATAAAGTATCACGTATTAGTTTTGGTTTGTCGATAAAAGTTGGTTTTGTAAAAATACACGTGACTAATCAAAAATTTATGTCAAAGTGGAATTTTATAACGAAATAAATTTGATTCTCGATCATGAGAATTTTACCGGAAATTAACACTTGACATTAGCTTTACTTTATGAAATATATTTGAAATTTAATTTTTGATTTTTTAATAAAATTGGAATAATAAAAATTATAATTTTATTATATTATATGGTTATTTTTTAACTAAAAATGAATTACATTTCTAGTAGTTTCTAAAATTTTTTGTTTATATGATTCCACTTTTTAAAAATAAAAAAATTTATTACTTATAGCTTGTTTAAAGCGTTTAAAATTTTAATTAGAAAAAAAGGTAATTTCAGTTAATCATTAAAAGCCATGACTAAGAAATTTGGTAAATTAATAAAAAAAAAAGAAATTAAATTTCTTAAAAATTCATGATATTGATGAGTTGCATAGACTTTAAATTAACTGCACCTATCAACGCAAATAAAATGCAAATAATTACTTTAGCCTTTTATTTCTAATTGAATTTCATGGATAACTACTTTAATTTACTACAAGTATTTAAATTTAGAACATAAACATTATTATTTACTTTCTCGAAATATATTGACCAAGTTAATGATAAAATAATTACACTAGCTTATTCAAATAATAACAGTAGAATTATCGAATTGTTATCAATATACCTATACTCGAAATTATTTAAACACAATAACAATAGCTTTTAATAATTGTTTTTTCTATAAATATTTAACTAATTTTGCTGTAATTATATGTTGATTAAAATAATAATTACTAATTATTATATCCATACAAGCTTTTATATAATCATTTCAAAATTTCCTAGACAGTTACGTTCTTTAATCTACTGTACACCGATCAACAATATAAACAAAACAAAAAGCTAAAAGAAAAAAAAATAGAAAATCTTACATATATCTGAGGTAACATATACACATAACACACAAACCAAAAAAAAAAAAAAATCACATAATTCAATCTCTATTTTCCTTTCGTAACGTCAAATTACTACCTGTGTATTTACCTCGTCTTATCAAATTTAAATATCCCCCCCATATGTCACCGCCGAATTAAAGTACCCGCAACGTCAACTTTACTCATTTTCCAAGAATATCCAACGTCTTCCGTCTTTATACCATCAAAACAATAACAACAACAGCATTAGCTCGTAAGGTAATATAAAGTGCATAATATACATATATCTACAATCATTCGAACCGATATAAATATTCAATTATACACCCCCTCTCACTTTCAAGGTCACATCCACGAAATGTATAAAAAACTATCAAAAACTCACCCCCCTGACTCCAAAAATAATACACTGACTCCATCCAACAAATAAACAAACGCTATAGTTGAGCCCTTTACACTCTTTGCTCCGAAATCTTACAAGAACGTTTATTTACATACAATATACAGGAAATATATATCTATATACCTATATATGTATTAAAGGCCGGTACAAACACTGCACATATCTAATAGAACATACCTTTAAAATTCTCACCAGTCTGATGTCTGTCTACCGGCTTCCGTCAGCTGATTCCAGATCTGGCAGGTTGCCAATAAGGGCCAGCTGGCACATTTTCCTTATATACAGACAACGGATGCCAAACTCTTCGTACTTACTCCTCGTGTATACATATATTAAATAAAGCTTTTATATCAAGTTCTATAAATTACAATCTAAATCTTCGTCGTAGGTATAACACTTAAGTGAGTAGTCGTCTCGAGGTGATGATGGTCCGCGTTCGGGGAGGAGGAAGCCAGTACCTAGGGCTGCGCGAGAAAACCAATCAATCCTCGGCGCGCGACTGATCTCTGGGCGGCCGCCTCCCCCTACGCTCTTTGCGCCTGCGTCTCTTTAATCTCTACTCCCTCATCGCTATAGATGTTGGGGGGTGATTTATTATTTTTCATCCCCTTTCTGTCTGCTGCAACTTTGCAAGATATAAATCACTTTTTATATAGAAGTAAAGGGTTTATAGTTATTGAGTTCTTTTTACTCATAATCTAACGATTAATTAATTGGTGTTTGAGGGTGATTTTATGTGGGGTGGAATTATGTTAAAATAAGTAATTTGAGGTTTTAATGATCAACAAAAGCGAAATTTTAATTTTAATAATAATTGAAAGACAAATTTTATGTGGTTTGTAAGTTGTAAGTTTACATTATTATGAGCGGATGGAAAATGAAGAGATCTATCATACGGAGAGCTTTAAAAGAAAAAGATAGAAATCTTACATACCAGCTGAGTTACCTTTTCTCTCCATTACTTGATGTGTAAAAAACGCGTGGCGTGCTTTTCCAGTGTCGGCCGCTGAAGTCATTCAGTTTCTTATGGTCCTATTTGTTATCGTTATTCCGTTTTTTCGAATGTGCATATTATTTAACACATGATTATTCAAGGTCGACATTGTTGCGTAAAGAAAATGACGTCTTGACTACTTTGCATCCTGTGTGAAGCTGGAAATCTTATAATTTCATTACAGAAAACATTTATTCGTGAGTATGCTATCTTATAACCTATAACTATTTATTTTTATTTTATTGTTCAAAGGAATTTATTTATTTTTTGAACAAAATAATTGTACCTGCTTTGTTTTATTACAAATATTTTTATATTTTGTACATATTTTTAAGAACTACATTTTAACTTTATGTTTCTCTTGAATTATTTGTTTATTTATTTTTGACTTTATTTATGAAAGTCTGTATAAATTGTTGAAGTACAAAAATTTGATAAAACTTATCATTACAAATATTCCTTATCTTCTTTTGTGTAACAACCAAGTTTTGATATAAAAATAAGTAATGTATGAATAAGATTGTGCAATTTTTACAGGATAAAATGGGCGTCTTAGATTTAAAGCAAAGCCTGGTTGGACACAAAGGAAGAGTTTGGAATGTTTGCTGGCATCCGTCCGGTGAATGGCTTGCCTCCTGTGGTGAGGATAAAACCATTAGAATATGGATGCATGACAAATCCAAATGGGTGATCAAAACTATTTTAACCGAGGGCCATACAAGAACAATAAGAGAAGTTTCATGGTCTCCTTGTGGCAATTACATTGCATCTGCCAGTTTTGATGCAACTGTAGCAATCTGGGACCAACAGTCTGGCCAGTTTGAATGTAATACAACATTAGAAGGCCATGAAAATGAAGTTAAGAGTGTCAGTTGGTCCATAAGTGGTCAGCTGTTAGCAACATGCAGTCGAGATAAGTCGGTATGGGTTTGGGAAACTCATGACGAGGAATACGAATGTGCTGCTGTTATTAACGCACATACACAAGATGTTAAAAAGGTACAATTTTTAGTAGATAATTGAATAATTGAATAATTTTTTTTAATATTTTAAAATTTTATATTCTTTTCATTCCTTTTTAGGTGAGGTGGCATCCTACCAAAGACATTCTTGCATCTGCAAGTTATGACGATACTGTCAAAATATTCAAAGAAGACACAGCGAGCAGCGATTGGCTGTGTGTAGCCACTCTGGAGTCTCACACATCTACAGTTTGGAGTTTATCATTTGATAGCACTGGAGAGAGACTAGTAACCTGCAGCGACGATAAAACGCTTAAAATATGGCAACAGTACGAGCCTGGCAATGAAATGGGAATAGTCACACCGGACAATGAGCCAGTTTGGAAATGTGTTTGCACGTTATCTGGTTATCATTCAAGAACGGTTTACGACGTCGATTGGTGTAAAAAGACTGGCCTGATAGTTACCGCGTGCGGTGACGACATTATTCGAATCTTCCGCGAAGATAGTGACTCCGACAAGCATCAGCCTACGTTCAATCTAGTTTGTAGTATGGATAACGCCCACACTCAAGATGTTAATTGTTCTCAATGGAATCCATGTATGTCCGGCGTCGTAGCGTCTGCAAGCGATGACGGAATTGTAAAAATCTGGCAGTACAACGATTGATTCGTGCAAATATATTCTGTATATTTTTTCAGAAAATATATACTTTTATTGTTTTATAATAAGCTTTGTTTTTAATTCTTTATCCCTTTTTTACAACCTTTTTTATATTTACAAAAATATTCGAATAAAATACTTAGTAAAATGAATAAACAAAAAAAAAAAAAATTGAAAAAAGAAATCGTTATTTGTTGAAGGTACACAGCGATAGATGATCGGCTCCTTATCAAGAATATTCCAGTCACGCCACAAAGTTCGAGCTGTCGAGAGTCTTGTGCAAACATCGCTAAGCATTTGCAAAATGAGCAGCGCTAAAAGAGGATTGCCACTAAGCAAAGTCGTCGAAGTTCTTCAGTCGTTTGCAAACACTTCACTAGCTGAATCATGGGATAATGTAGGCTTGCTCATTGAACCAACCGAGAATAAGACAGTCTCTCATATACTGTTGACTAACGACTTGACCGAGGACGTGATGCAGGAAGCAATAGAACTTAAAACCGATATGATAATATCGTATCATCCACCTATATTTGCTCCTTTAAAGCGCATCACTACTAGAACATGGAAGGTGCATCAATTTATTGCTTTAATATGTTTGCAGATTAAATTGCATTATTTTTTTTAATATTTTTTTAAATTATATGGACTTATTTCTTATAATTTTTTTATTTAATGGATTAGCAACGAATTGCAGCCAAATGCTTGGAAAATAAAATAGCCCTGTATTCTCCACACACGTCTTTCGACTCAATTAAGGGTGGAGTTAATGATTGGCTGGCAGATGCTTTTAAAATTGAAGAAAGCCGACCTGTAACACCAGGCGAAAATCCAGAAAACGGTATTGGCAGAATATGCTTGCTAAAAGAAAAAATAACGGCCGAAGAAGCAGTAAAGCTCGTGAAAAAACAAACGGGACTGGAATACGTGCGTTTGGCCCGTGCTCGAAACACAGGTATGCATGTAATAATTTTGCATTTTTCTTTCTTTTTTACATCTACGACGTATAATCAAGAAACATAAAAAAAAAGTAATGAAAGAAACAATGACCGAGCTGCACAATACACGTATTTGAATTGTAATTCTTAAGAGAAAAAATAAAAAATTATTCTCAACAGATGGGTACATATCTAAGGTCGGCTTATGTGCCGGCTCAGGAGCTTCCGTGCTTAAGGGGCTCTCGGTCGATCTATTCGTGACCGGCGAGATGCTGCATCACGACATCCTCGAAGCCGTGCACAACGGCACCAGCGTCATTTTGACTAATCACTCGGATTCGGAACGTGGATTTCTGAAGACGGTATTCCAACAAAAATTGACTGGTTTACTTGATGATGCTGTTCTTGTTGATGTATCTAAGCAAGATCAAGATCCTTTGAAAACTGTTTGAAATTTTTGTGATTTCTTAAAGTATGTTATTTTTGAGAGAGAAGGAGGAGTATTTCTTTTTTTGCACGTGAGTTTACTATGATAAATATAAAATACATAATTGTACATTACAGCTGAAATTTTTTTTTTATTTTTTCATCATTTCCATTTTAGATAAAAAATGTAAATAATAACTTGGAATTTCAGTTGATAAATATTAATGTTACCATTTAACATATTATTGTTCAAGCGTTAATTCCTATTACAAACATACAATCGACAAAAAAATAAAACCCAAAATATAGTATATATCCGCTTTTACATTCACATACGAAATTCATCAGTCGATCGTTAGTTAAGTATATATTATCGAAAACGTTTTAAATCAATGCTACTTTGTCGCAAAGATTAAAAAAGAAAAAAAAGTCCAGACCTCGAAAAGCGAACACCAATACAGAAAAAAAAAAAAAAAAAAGAGAAGGATCTTAAAGAGCGAAAGAGGAAAGGAAGGGTAAAGAAAAAGTCCATTCGATTTTTCAAAGTCGCAAAAGCGAAGAACACGACACGCCTCGAAGGTCCAACCGGAACACCCTCAGGCCGGTGGTGATCTTTCTTTCTTTCTTTCTTTCTCATTCTCAAGCATCTCATATAGCTATCTGTGTATACACTATGCAATGTGTATGTGTGTGAGTGTCGACCACTCGCTTCCCACTCTCCTTCCTCTCTCTTTTTCTCTTCCCCACACAGACTCTCTCTCTCTCTCTCTCTTTCTCTCGCAGTTGGACTTTCGTCCCTACGTTCTATCCTCCCGTTCTCTTTCTCTCTATATATAATATATATCTTCAGGCAGGAGTAAGCGAGAAGGAGAAAGAGAAGTTGCTTGCTGGCGCGCGCGAGGAGCCGTGTCGGAAAGAAGCGGAGGCCGTCGTCGTCGTATAGGTAAAGAGAAAGAGCAGAGCAGAGAGAACCTGCGGTGTCTATATACTTATATACTTACTGCCGCAGCACACTCAACTCTTGCGCGCACTCGCGCGACGCGAGCTCTGTCGACCGGCTGGACCGCGGAAGGAAGCGTCGTTGTCGTCGTTATATCGTCCTTTGGTAGCAACATATCCGGCTCTTATTGTACATATATATTAGCATACATATTTATAGTGAAGCTGATACCGATTCTGTTGTTCCTGTTGCTTCTGATAGTGAACAAAATAATTTTGTTGCCGGTTTGTGTATTATATGCAGTGTGTGTGGGTGTATGGATAAGTGCGTGCGCGTGCAACGGTGCATCTATACAACCGGAGCTGCTGCTGCCTTCTTAGAGCCCTTCTCTCTCTTTCTCTCTACGCTCGTCCCTTTTTGTTTGTTTTGCCAAGAGAGAGAGAGAGAGAGAGAAAGGTATAGTGTGACGAGATCCTGTTGCTGAAGCTCTCTCGAGTAACTACACCTACTTGGAGAGAAGCTGTATGTAATTGTTTGGTGAAATGAATTTTTTCCTGGTTCACGCACGAGTAGACGTTTAAGGACAAATTATACACAGCTGAGGTAAATTGATGAATTTTTTTTTTTTTATTAGATTTATAAGTTGGAGAATAGTTTGAGATTAATTGGAGTCTTTAAGGATAAATGCTTTTGTCTTTGAGTTTATAACAGTAAAAATTTTTTTTTTAGATATGTGTATCGATAGTATTTAAAATGCTTATATGGTCAATAGTAAAAGACTTGTGTTGCGATCAGCTCCCTTGCTTTCTTGTACTGTATACATTGGTACATATACAATCATTTCCTTATTCGATGAAAGAAATTTTTTTTTACTTTATTCTATTAAAATTTGCGTAATTTATTCTCAGAATTTAAAATATAAGAATGCGGTTGTATGGCCAAAATAAAATCTTTCCGTTATTATTCAACAATTCGAAAATAACTGACCTATCTCAAAAAGAAAAAAAAAGAAAACGAAAGATAGAAAAGAAAAAATTACAAATCATGTTTTTCGCCTGTAATGTAAGCTCTTTCTGGCTTTCACTTTCTGACGCATTTATACCTGTATATACTTATATTATTATTTTTATCGTAATACACCGTATCAATTTTCTAAATTTATTTCCAGAGGTTGTTGCTTACTTTTACAGAATTAAATTATAAATTTTCTTTATTATAATTGGTAAATCTCTTTGATTATTTTAATTAGAAATACAAAAAAAAAAATTAAATAGTACCATAATGTACAAGCAATTTTTATCATTTAAAGCTTTTTAATTTATAAAATTATCCTTTTAAAATATATAAATAAATTCTTTTTATTGCCAGTTTCCCTTAAACTTTTATCCACATCGAATTCAACTTCCGGTATACCCCGCACAAATTTTCATTTCCTCAGCAAACAATCAATTTCGCGTCAGTAGTAACAGTCGATATCCCAAAATACAGCCAGCCATCATCAGCAAGCCTAATTTTCATACCCAGTTCTTATATCTCCAAACCATCCAAGTCGTTTATAAACCTATATACTGCCTTATACGGATGTGCAACCGGGTCCCCCGGTATATACAAAGTACCACGCAAGAGACCACAATTCTTTTACATTCAAGTTTCTTCCTCTCGACATAGCATCAGAGTATACACCAAACTAGCGCGTGGGTTCTTTATATTATATATTATAGGAGGGCGTGGAGAAAGACGAGCGGAAGTGTAAGAAACGAAATTCAATCGTGAATCCCAGTATGTGTAAAAGTAGCATATAGTGTGTGATATTTTACAGATGACATATTTATATTTATAAAATTGTTGTGAAATTTTAGTATATGGTGAATTTTTTATTTCTTCTTGTTTGTCTTGTATAGGTATCGCATGTGTGGTGTGGATATGAGGATATTGCAGTAATAATAATGCCACTTATATCGTCATTTGCATTTGATGTTGCAGTTGTGTATGTGTATGTTATGTGTGTGATAAATAGTCGCATAGTAGCACATATAATGATCTTCTGATAATAGGAAAGCCTATTTATTGGTTTCTTAATAGGATGTTTAAATGTTGCATTTAAAAATACTTGTTTGTTAAGGTGAACCGTAAGAGGGGGATTGTAATATTGTATTGGGAAAATTGATATGACATTGATCGAAATGATTAATCGGTTGAATTAAAAGAATTGACGTGCAATTTGTGTAAATATATACTTAAATTATGTGAATTTTTTTTTAACGAATTTGTATTTTTATAATGAATACAAAATAAATGAATTTTAATAAAAAAAATATAGCCTTCAATTTAAATTTGAAGATCTCGTATAAGAAACTCAAATAGTATGCTAAATCTGAGTGAAAGAGATGACAGAATTCAGGGTTAAGAGGAAACGATTATATTTTCAATATAAAATCAAAACAGACAATGCAACGTACCTATAAGTATAAGCCCAGGGGACTATACTGTAAATAATACGCAGACGTGAGTCACCCTGAAAAAAAACAGTGCCAACCTCTTATAACCCGGTTATTTTATGCTCCACGCGAGAGAGAGAGAGAGTATAGTTGCTGCAGACAGCATGCACGACATATAAAAGAGGTGAGGGAAAGAAGGAGGGGTATAAATTAGTATACACGCAAATTTCACCCTTTCACTATATTTATATGTACTTCCATTGTACGTAGGTATATAAGATGTATTATATACGGGATAGAAAGCCGCGAGAAAAATATATGCCACTATATATAACTACTGTTGCGTCTTTGTATAGTTATTTTATATGTCACCAATCTTTTTCCCATTTAAAATCTAAGATAAACTTCCCATTAGAGACTTATACTACTTGTAAGACACGAAAATTCGTGTCTGTTACTACTGATTATACATACCATCTTCGCTGAAGTTGAATTTCATTTTTTTCCCCCCAACGTTTTAAAATTTTGTATAGTTTTCTCGACATACATGTTTATTAATTTTTCCTTTATTTCAAGGCCATATAAATATTCACGCCTTCTTATCGTATCATCGAGTTTTTAATCAAATTCCATCTACAAATTCCAACCAAAACCACCCATTCTTTATTCTTCTCTCCCAATTTAAAAGTTTGACATAACTTTTAGATTACGCAGACGCATACCCGCGGTCTAACAACAAAGCTCTATCAAACACGTATCAAGTATCAATACCTACACACAGACACTTTGGTCAAGTTGTCTAACGCTCTCTCTTATACATATAGGCATATACACAAGAGTGACAACGCATCGAATACGTTTCTATTTCATTCAAGACAGCTATACGTTATAAAGCGTATACATATATAAGTATTATAGTGATTCATTCATTCGCACTTTTGCGAAACTCTCCACGCGCGCGCGCGTTCTTATACGTTTTTTCTTTTACAAGAACCCGCGTATATATACCTATAAGTGAAAAATGACGAGAGATTGAATTCCTTAGCGTAAATGTGTATATATATAAAAGCTTGTCTTTCCAAATCGGGAGAAAAACAACGGTGCTTTTTTTGTTTCTTCATTTCATTTCATTTTATTGTCTCTTGAAAATTCGCATTGTGTGATATATACTAGGTTTACTCTCTCACATCATAGTTACACAGTAAAAGGGAATGAATCGTTTTTTGTATGATACAATTGAGTGTGTATTTTCCTTGACTTTAGAGAATGACACTTTGTGGATTTCCTTTTCGGCATATGGTACCTATACCTATATACATGCAGGAAGTGTCATGCAAGTGGTGTGTGATTTTTTCCGGAGGAGTCAAAAGCTTACTGCAAAAAAAGTGACGTGTGAGTTATATCCAAACTCTTTTAAACCAGAGAATAAGAAATCGTGTATACCGCGTTTCTATATATTATAGCCGCAGTGAGAATCGAGCGGTACACTGAGAATTCGATATAATAATTTTTATCACAATTATAGTAAAAATTACTATAATTTATGAGAAAAAATCAACAGACTCGATTTATGACGATA